>JAKOGI010003063.1:0-69816 GCA_029747015.1 Carnegiea gigantea | reverse complement strand
ATATATATATATATATATGTATATGTATGTATGGATGCACACGCACAGCTTGATTTTCTTTTTTAATATTGTGAAGTATGTTTTCGGCTCATATTTTGATTTTGATCAATTTTGGTCTGGGTTCAATTTTTTTTCCCATGATCTCATTGTAATTGAGTTAACTTCTATCTAATGAATTTTTTTTTTTTTTTTGGGGTGGACTACTTTTCTTATATAGGTAATTGAGCCAAGCTTTTTGGTAGCCCTTTATTGGCAAACATTTTGGTTTAATGCTTAGATTTTATTCAATGTTGGAGAATTGGGTTTCATGTTTGTTTTCCCAATATTTGATTTTTTTTAGATATCTTCTTTTGTATAATTTTAGTTATGTGTACCTTTTTTCCCGTCTTGTTTCAAAGATGTGGTCCTTGCTACATTATGATATTAGCATTGAGTATTATGATATCGTAGACATAAAATTAGAAGAGGTGGTCATACAGATGTGAAAAATAGAGATGAAATTTGTATTGGTCTTCGTAATTCTGTAACTGCGCATAAGGATTAACTTCAAAGGGGTTTTGGTGTTGCTAAAGTTATAAATTTTGATGGAGAAAACTATCATCACTAAATTAGAGATTCAGCTATTAATCGAAAATTGTGTGGATTATAATAGTGTAGGGCGTGGAATCAGGTGGAATGGTATCAGGCGGCATTGAGTTTTCCCGTTTGTATGATGGGCATTCTAATAACACGATAAGAGTTTTCCAAATTTGGATGTGATTTATAAATTCAGGGTTGATTTGGTGAATCAAGGCTAATTTTTTGAAGGTAAGTTTCATTCCTTTTCATCAGTCAGGTTGGATCTTCTAAGCATGTTTTTATTCTCCTTGTTGCTTACATCTAGTAATAGATTAGTTATGTGCTTGGGTGTAGGCAAATCATAATTTTCTGAGCATAATTTTCTTTTAGCCATAACCCTCACTGGTGTAAATGCCCCCTGTGATCTACCCAAACCTTGTGGCACTTATGTTGTTACGATGTTCACTACACTTGAATTAGAGTTTCAGGTGTGGGAACTAGGGTTCTAATTTTAAAGTATACCTAACACAACAGCTTAGAGGGATGTTAAATAACATCAATATCAACACAGCAAAAGGGCTTTAGCATCTCAATTTTGCCAAAAAATGATTCTACATTACCTGAGTGGCTGCTTGTAGCTTGATGTTCTTCTTTACATAGGAGGTATTGCCTTTGCTCCGTTCATATTCAAGGAAGGTATGAATGTAAATTTCTTTATGGGGAAAATAATATATTCAACAGCAATTTTTCTGATTTGCATGTCTCTCTATCTCCCCTTTGAGGTCACCTTCTGATCATTTGTCTATGATGGTTCTTCTTTGAATGTTTAAAATAAGCAATTTTTCTCTGCGATGAATTTCAGCAACATCGTGGCATTTGAATCCAAAATGAAGTTGGCTACTACACAGCTTCAGATTTGATGTATATTATGAGCATCAAGTTCATTTCTGCCTATTTTTTGGTTTTTATTTTGTAAATGTGATATGTAATACCCGTATTTTATTTAAACTATCTAGCCTGTTTTTTGATATTATGGATCGTATTTTATTATTTTAGCTAAATTAAATTAGTATCGATGTTCTTGCTTGAGTGATAATTTATTAAAAAGAGCATTATTATTATTCTTGTAGACTCTGAAATTTAATTCATGCTAATTTGTGCCACTAAATTGTATCGATAGTTTAATTTAGTCGTTTCCCGGATTCGATTAGAATGCTGATTATTTGAGTGTTTAGACCTAAGTTTAGACTGTGTGCTAGTGATTTGGGGGCCAGGAACTAAAGTTGACAAAGCAATTGACTGAAACACAAAAAAAAGAAGAGAAAAGGGGCCCGAGCCCGCTTCTTCTTCTTATCGAAATTCAGGCAGAAGGGGTGGGGGTTTCAGCTGCTAGGCCCGTGACAACCACAGAAGAGAGCGATAGAGAGAGAGAGAGAGAGAGAGAGAGAGAGAGAGAGAGAGAGAGAGACGGGGCTGCCGGCGACCGGTCGTCGCGCCTTGCGCGACTACCTAACACCGTGACCACCTTCGCAGCCCACCACAATTAGAGAGAGAGAGAGAGAGAGAGAGAGTGCATGAAAGAGCGAGGGGAGCTTCGAGTCTTACGTGGCCACCTAGCACCGTAACCACCTTCGCAGCCCACCACAATTTGATCGAGAGAGGAACGGCGACTGGGCACGATTTCGGCAACTGGGCACAATTCCTGCGACCACCAGCAGCAGCAACGAAAATGGGGTTGAAACCGAATCTACGTGGTTGCTTTGGTCTGCGTTTAGTGGCAAAAAGGGGGAATTTTCAGGTTCGTGAGCACTAAAATCAGTCCCAAAAGCCCTTATAACTAGTCCATAGCTTAGAATCAAGGTGGGTGTTTCTCTCCTCCTAAATTATTGCTAATTTCCAACAAATTTTACTGATCTTAGTTAATGCATATTAGAACCCGAGTAAGTAGTCAGTATTTGGGGAATTTAGAGCCAAATTGAGTGATCATGGTAATACTGCTGATTTTGGGATATTTGTATGTTAAGTTGATGCATGGTTCTGACTAACCGATCTGTTGGAGATTAGTGGAAAACAGAATGTCGCTTTAAAATTGCTATTGAGTCAGTTTATTATGCCTAAAATATGTTTTGGAGGCTGCATGAGAATGTTATACCCTGAGATTGCTAACCGGATGATTTGAGGTATTATAGAGCAAATAGAATTATATTTAAGTGTCATTATTAGATCAGATTGGATATGTTTAAATTCTGTTTTTGGATATTAGCTTGAATGTTACGATTATATATAATGGTTTCATGTACTATTGGTTCGTTTATGGCAATATTGAAGCGAGCTTCGTAGTTAGATGGTTTGAGGTGGAAGTAATGAGTGATTTGAGGTTCTTGTGGTCAGTGTTGTATGAGGAGGGAGCCCAGATTTGATATTAGCTGCAATTGTGTGGATTGTAAGGTTTATGAAATACTAAAGTGGATTTTGCTGAAACTGTTCCTGCGAAGTATTATAAATGTGCTACTTATGAATCCCTTCCCTCTCGATGTTAATAAGTGATGCTATGTGATTGATTTTTAAGGCTAGACATATTTAAAAAGGCGTTAAAAAGCTTGTTTTCATAATTGAGAATGTTTTTAAATGCTCATCAGTTGGCTATGAATTTGTTAAGATCTTTGTAGCCGAAAAGATCCTAAATCATCATATTACTCAATGAGTGATTCAACTGAATAGTCAATAGATTTAGGAAGTTAAAATACAAACTAGTAACGAGTTCGAAAATGTTTAAGGCTTTAGTTTGTTCATATCCCCTTCTTGTGTTTAAAAGGATTGAAACAAATTGAAATATGGCGACTGAAGATGTCTATTACGAAACTTAGATTGAAATGTATGCTAGCTAAGTACTTTGAGTTTCGAAAGCGTTTCGAATTGCAAGTTAGTGACTCCATTATGATTTTAAGAGTTTTTCAAGTTGAATTATGAAGTGTTTGAATGTGTTACGTGTGAGTGCCCCCCTTCATGTCATTGAGCTTTATCATGTGTGTGAGGGTGAAATTTTGAAACAGAAGGGTTTTTGCGGTTGAAAATAAAGGTAGCCTTAACTATTAGTGAATGAAGGCCTATTTTAACTATACAAATGTAGTTTTTAAGCCACAAAAAATTTAAAAATGAGTGAGTTGTATGATAAATGATTTCGCTATGAGAGGCAACAAACTTATTAGCCGCGATGGCCATACACTTTAAATTGGCTAAGATAACGTGCTTAGGGACATAAGATGAGAGTGAACCTGCTAGGACGAGGGAATTCCTAGCCTAGGGAGTAATCCATTAGTGGGAAACCCTAAAGACCCTGACGAGGGTTAAGATCCAATTATGTTGCCATCCCGGCAATAAGAGCTTAGCGTGAGCGATAGTCTAACTAGGGGTTCAGAATATATCTCACCCAACAAGCACATTATGATGATCTTATGCCCCGAGTATTTTCTTAATAAGTAAGAAAAGTAGCCGGCATTTCACCATTTTAAGCATTTTAGGAAAAGAAAGATTTTAAGGGCCATTAAGAGGCCAGTTCGAATGAGATTTGAAAAACTTATAAGGGTCATTAGAGGACCAATATGGAAGAGATTTCTTTTTAAAGAATATGAGGCTGAGAAGGCTAAGTAAAGTGCTTTTAAGAAAAAGAAAGAAAGCTTCTTGTGCATATCGTGTTGCATGTCTTATGAATAAGATTTCAAGTATAGTTTGAATAAAATTTTAAATAAAGTATGGCTATATCCTTACAATGTATTGAGCATATAAGTTTTCAAATGTGCATATTCTTTAAATAAGACATGAGTCACCGCGTTTTCAATTTAAGTATTTGAAAGCACTTTTGCTCTATCCTCATTGCTTACTTGCTTATGTGCCTAAATGCTTGATTATTAGGGAAGTTTGGTTATCAAGAGCTTAGCAATAAGTTTGAGTGGCTAGTATAAAGCTCAAGGGTGATGATGATTCCTTTTGGGGACTATGACTGTCTAATATGATAGTAATATACAAATGACATGTGCCTGCTACTTATCATTATTGCTTGCAAATGGTTTTGGTTTTTAAGAGTCAAGAAATACTCACTGAGCATGTGGTAGCTCATCCCATTAGTATTTCCCCTTTTCCCAGGTTTTCATTGTGACAGGTAGAAGTCAATTTACTTATGCCGGGTTGGAGTCCACCCTTGCTTTGAAATGGTGTCATGTGTGCACATACAGGAGTGGATCCATGTGTTAAACAATGTAACATAATGTATCCCTAGAGTTGTAAATGTATGTAAACAAGGTACCCTACTTCATGTAATACATATCGTTTAAAGGTCGCTCTTTATGGCCATGTGAGTCAATTGTCTGATTAGTCAGCCATCATTGTTTAAGTTGTTTATTTTTTGGATGTAAACCCTAACACATGCGTCGAGTTGTATCTTTTATCTCCTTCTTTAGTAATGAACTACATTGTTTGGTATACTCCGAGCAAGTGGCTCGTAGAGTTATGAACTTCGGCATGTAGCCGCTGAGCCTATTTCGGCATCCTCTTATACTTCTATTCATTGCAGGGATTGAATATAAGGCTTTACGCCTGGGAAATGACCAGTCCTTAGGCGAAACTCTGCCCGTTTCATCCCAGAATTTAAGTAGAAATTAAGAAATCATTAATGCTTCTAACCCTAGGGGTTGGGGTGTTACAGATGGTATCAAAGCAAGGTCCTGTGACCGTAGGCCGCGACCTGAATCTTGCATTTCATATAATTATCTAGGAACACATTTATGATGTTTTGATATATGGCTGCTTTTATGTGCAAATGTGGTTTTTGTGTGAACTTTGATGCGTTTAGCTAGCTATGTGCAGCTTGATTGAGCTCATTGATTGGATGAATAAGCCATTTACTAGAGCATAGGCCAAATGACTTGTATTCTAATAAATGAGCTAAGTGTTGGCTCAATAATGGTTGTTTCGTATATGCACTTTGATGATTTAATCGAAAGTTTAATGTACACTTGATTTGAATTCAAATGACTGGAAAAGTCTTAACTTTAAGCTCATTTTTGCCCCTTAAGTCCAATTTGCTCCTTGAGCCCCATAATGGAGTGAACAGATGTACTCAATAGTTGGTGGAGAAAGAGCTAGAAGTAGTTAAACTATTCTCATTTTGTAACCTAGACACTTTAAAAGTTAAGATCCTTCCTAAGTAGTGATTTTTCTTTCCCGTTAAAAGACCTTTCTAATTATATAGCTAGGCCTTACTGATGCATTTGAAGACTTGTATTTGCTTTACAGTGATGTTTGAGCCTTGTTCTATGAGCAAAGGTTTCTATTGTAAGTAGATGTTTGAATACCTACATGCCAAGATGCATACGTTGTTAGGTGTGTTAATGGTAAGTTATTAGAAGTGATTAAAAGATTACTTTTCTTAACTAAAAGAACATTTTAGACGGTACCCCTTTTTATGTGAATTCTCAATTGTTAAAGGAACTAAGTGAGAACTTCATATACGTGTATGTCAATATAGTTGACTGTGATAGAGCCTTGTTTATTGTTGTCTAAGTGTCATTCAGAGCCTTTCATATACGTGCCATTAATACTTAGATGAGGCCATAATTAGGATCGTTATTCACACAGGGAGTCTTCATTGCTTCCCAACATGTAACTACTATTACTCACGAGTTGGCCAGGCATTATGCTCATTGTGGCATGGAATGCCATTCTTATTGTAGGATTGATAGTGTCTTGGCTATATCAACCCCAACACACCTAGAATGGAGATAAAAGGAAGAACCTGACAGACTTTGGAATTGTTGTACCATATATATGACCCTATTACCTCCTGGGGGAAACGACCCATGCTTTGCCAATGTGATTAATAGAAATACATGAGTCTGACACTATGTTATATATTTCCGTGATATAGAAATAACTAGTTATAAATGAGACCTGAAGGTAGAACATTATGATAGCTGGCGCATAAGTGCGATACCTGATGCTTGAACTTGGCATTAAATTTAGCATAACCAAGAAGCCATGTATCTACCTCCCTTAAATGACTTATGTTTAGACCTATGCTAGACTTTTACCACCCGTAGACTTACATTCTTGCCTTAGCATTTTCCTTTTAAATTGACCTTGTAGACATGTAATATTGGTTTATGTTACTTGTGATTCTTAATGTTGGGTGTGCTCCGTTATTGACTCAACGTAATGCCAATGTGATTCCGAGTGCTACTTCAAGTTCCGTAATTGTCAATGTGATGTAATATGTTGTCTCTGCTACTTAATGTGATTAGCTTCCTGGTTAATTGATTTCACCTTAAGAGTGATTTGATATCTTCATGCATTCAAATGAATCTGATTAAGTTAACCCCCTTCATATGACTTTGACATGTCCTGTCTAAGTTGTCATGAATGAAAGGCCTAAAAGTTAGTTGTAATTGATGTATAAACATAGAAATGTCAGTTGCATGTGCTTTCCTTTTGTAAATTGCTTACTATATGTGATACGGCCACAAGTGCACGGTGGCATTGCAGCAAATCAAGGTCAATCCCACATTGACTTGGTTGATTTATTAGGCTATATTTCCTCAAGATATGCTAAGTGAATCCAAACTTTAGATTGATAAAATACAAAGATAAGGAAACAACTGTAACTAATTCAGGGGGTTTCAATTAAACAACTTCTAATTCACTAATTTTAATTTAATTAAGGAGAAAACCCCTAGGAATTCATGTAGTTATGAAAGTTGATTGGATTAAAATGACAAACATGTGCTTTTCTCTAATCAGTTAATTTCGAGAAATTGCAATCTCTCCAAAAATCTCGTCTATTCTTTAGAGCTCAACCAAATTTGCGTAAGCTAAGCAAAAGTCGTTCTTGAAATAATCTGTCTAAATCCAAGTTAAACATTTTCGATTACTTACTAGTCTTCCTAACATGCAAATCTCTCTTTCGAGATGATGTTATGTCAGGTTTTATCAAGCAGTCCAACAACCAAATGTCACCTTTCAGTTTTTCACCCGATTGTTGTAAGTGTATAAGCAAACTTTGGCCAAAAATCTACTCACAACATCATAAATACTTAATAGAATGAAATCAAACCAATCTTGAAAATAAGCGCAATTCTTTAGATTAAAACATGATCCAGCTATACTTTCATAAACTACTAAATTCCTAGACAAAAATGAAACTACTCACGCATGATTAAACTAAACATCTAACTACTCTAAAATGATAACTCTAAAGAGAAAAGAGAAGAGAAGAGAGAAGCGTTTGCTCAGCCAAAATGCGTGCTTGAATCTTTCGATTGCAGAACCTGATCCTGCTTCCTCGCGAATCTTCTTCTTTTGCTTGCTTTCCCCCACTCTAATGTAAAATCCTAATCTACCTGAAGAGAGGAAAAGGAATGGAATGGGATGATGGATGTGTCAAATGCGGTTGAGAAACACCCCTTTTTATAGTAAAACATTCATGGAAGTCGAACAGCCACTCGTAATAATCGAATTAAAACTGCCAGTAAGTCTAAACATTCCGAGAAAACAAAAAGTCTCGCGGGAAATGAAGACACCACAGACCGTGGCCAACACCACGGACTGACGGTGGTAAGCTCTGGCTCTACATTCTTCTGTTTTTTCCTCCTTCCACGGGCATAGCAACTAAAGGGTGTCTGTGGGGAGTCCAAATACACTCATTTAGGATCAAATCTAGAGAAAAATGGTCTAAAAACCTACAAAACACATAAAAGAACCATACCAAAGCATAAAATGGGAAAAAGAGTACAAATTATAATATGAAACACATAATTTTTCCTAAAAATGGAGGAAAATGACCGTAAAATGATATACACTTTAAGTACTTATCAATATGCGTATTAGGCGGTTTCATGTTGCTTATGATTCCTAGACCTGAGAATGCCGAGATGTTGATTCTATGCGATACCACTGTGCTGAAGTGATACGGCGTGATGCTATGTAATGTCCTTGTTACTCTAATGTGTTATAGGAATCTCCAGGTTAACTATTTTGATCTTAAAAGTGACTTAAATTCATGCTTTAGAATGAAACCACCTGTATATAACCTTTAGATGTCATGGCCCAATTGTCATACCTCTAGATGCCGATCAATAACGATGCATATACATAGAGTTATTGTTTGCTATGCAGATTGAATCTAGATAATTGAAAGTTTATGTTCCGTTTTAAAACAAGCTTAATATAGTTTTTTGCGCCAACTTATTTACCCCTCTTCCATGCGTTTGCCCTTGGTGCCTAAATAGGGTGAGCAGATGCTCGAAGAGGATTGGCGAGGAGGAGACTGGATACCATAAGCCTCTTTTCCGGTTTCAATTAATTATAAAACAAGAATCTAGTGTAGATTGTGTCAAGTGTGCGAACGTCGTAGGTACGACTGAACTGAGCTTTGGAATTTCGGGGACGAAATTATTTTATGGGGGGAAGAATGTAATCTCATATTTTATTTAAACTATCTAGCTTGTTTCTTGATATTACGGATCGTATTTTATTATTTTAGCTAAATTAAATTAGTATCGATGCGCTTGCTTGAGTGATAATTTATTAAAAAGAGAATTATTATTATTATTGACTTTGAAATTTAATTTGTGCTAATTTGTGCCATTAAATTGTATTGATAGTTTAATTAAGGCGTTTCCTAAATTTGATTCGAATGCTGAGTACTAGAGCATTTAGACCTAAGTTTAGATTGTGCACTAGTGATTTGGGTGCCGAGAACTAAAGTTGAAAAAGCAATTGACCGAAACACAAAAAAAAGAGAAAAGGGGCCCGAGACCCCTTCCTCTTCTTTGTGAAATACAGGTAGAAGGGGTGGGGATTTTAGTTGCCAAGCCCATGACTACCATAGGGGGGAGAGAGAGAGAGAGAGAGAGAGAGAGAGAGAGAGAGAGAGAGAGAGAGAGAGAGAGAACGAGCGACGGGGTTGCCAGCGAACGGTTGTTGCATCTTGCGCGGCACCTAGCACCGTGACCACCTTCGCAGCCCAACCCAATTAGAGAGAGAGAGAGAGAGAGAGAGAGAGAGAGAGATTGTGTGAAAGAGCGAGGGGAGCGAGATGGGGCTCAAGGAACGACAACTGGGCACTATTCCGACAACTAGGCACGATTTCGTCGACCACTAGCAGCAGCAACGAAAATGGGGTAGAACCCGGATCTGCATGGTTGCTTCGGGTCTGAGTCTAGTCGCAAAAAGGGGGAATTTTTGGGTTCATGAGCACTCAAATCAGTTGCAAAAGCCTTTAGAATGGGTCCTTAGCTTGAAATCGAGGTGGGTGTTTCTCTCATCCAAAATTATTACTAATTTCCAACAAATTTTACTCATCTTAGTTAATGCATGTTAGAACCCGAGTTAATAGTCAATATTTAGGGAATTTAGAGCTAAATTGAGCAATCATGGTAATAATACTGATTTTGGGATATTTGCATGTTGAGTTGATGCGTGGTTCTGACTTACTGGTTTGTTGGAGATTAGTGGAAAATAGAACGTCGCTTTAAAATTGCTATTGAATCAGTTTATTATGCTTAAAACCAGTTTTGGAGGCTGCATGTGAGTGTTATGCCCTGCGATTGCTAACTGGATGATTTGAGGTATTATAGAGGAAGCTGAATTATATTTAAATGCCATTATTAGATCAGATTGGATGCGTTTAAATTCTGTTTTTGGGTATTAGCCTAGCTGTTATGCTTATATATGATGGTTTCATGCACTACTGGTTCGTTTATGGAAAAATTGAACCGAGCTTGGTAGTTGGACGGTTTGAGGTGGAACTAATGAGTGATTCGAGGTTCTTGTGATCCGTGTTGTGTGAGGAGGGAGCCCGGGTTTGATATTAACCGCAATCGTGTGGATTATGAGGTTTATGAAATACTAAAGTTGATTATGCTAAAACTGTTCCCGCGAAGTGTTATGAATGTGCTACTTGTGAACCCCTTCCCTCTCGATGTTAATAAGTGATGGAATGTGATTGATTTTTGAGGCTAGACATATTTAGAAAGGCGTTAAAAAGCTTGTTTTCATAATTGATAATGTTTTTAAATACTCGTCTGTTGCCTGTGAATTTGTTAAGGTGTTTGTAGCCTAAAAGATCCTAAATCCTCGAACTACTCAGTGAGTGACTCAACTTCTATTACGAAAATTAGATTGAAATGTATGCCGGCTAAGTACTTTGAGTTTCGAGAGTGTTTTGAATTGCAAGTTAGTAAGTCCGTTATGATTTTAAGAGGTTTTCAAGTTGAATTATGATGTGTTTGAATGTGTTACGTGTAAGCCCCTCCCCTTCATGTCATTGAGCTTTATCATGTGTGTGAGGGTGAAATTTTAAAACAGAAGGTTTTTCATGGTTGAAAATAAAAGTAGCCGTAACTATTAGTGAATGACGACCTATTTTAACTATGTGATTGCAGTTTTTAAGGCACAAAGAATTTTAAAAAGGAGTGAGTTGTATGATAAATGATTTTGCTGCGAGAGGCAGCAAACTTATTAGCCGTTATGGTCATACGCTTAAATTGGCTAAGACAACATGCTTAGGGACATATGTAAGATGGGAGTGAACCTGCTAGAATAGGAAAATCCCTAGCCCAGGGAGTAGTCCCAGTAGTGGAAAACCCTAGAGACTCTGACGAGGGTTAAGGTCCAATTATGTTGCCATACCGAGAGTAAGAGCTTAGCATGAGTGATAGTCTCAGTAAGGGACCCAAAGTATTTTCTTAATAAGTAAGAAAAGTAGTCGGCATTTCGCTATTTCAAGCATTTCAGGAAAAAATAAAGATTTTAAGGGTCATTAAGAGGCCAGTTCGAATGAGATTTAAAAAGCTTACAAGGGTCATTAGAGGACCAACACGGAAGAGATTTCTTTTTAAAGAATATGAGCTTTAGAAGGCTAAGTAAAGTGTTTTCAAGAAAAAGAAAGAAAACTTCCTGTGCATATCTTATGAATGAGATTTCAAGTATAGTTTGAATGAAATTTCAAATAAAATATGGCTATTGATAAGTGCCTAATGTATACATCATTTTAGGGTCATTTTGCCACATTTTTAGGAAAATTGAGTGCTTTATGTTATAATTTATACTCCTATTCTCGATTTATACTTCGGTATAGTTGTTTGATGATATTTATAGGATTTTAGGACATTTTGACCTGGCATTTGACCCTCATTTAGAAGTATTTTAACTCACCATGGATGCCCCTAAGTTGTTGTGCCCAAGGAAGAGAGGAAGAATAGCAGAATGACAAGCCAGCCAGCACCACGGTTTGCCCATGGTGGATGCCACGGTCGTAGTGGAGCATAACTGCTAGCCTGTTCGTTTTCCCTCATCGTGTGGCTGAGGTTCATTGTGTTTTCCTATAAATATGGCCTCCCTCGGCTGCTGAAAGAGTAATTCCCATCCCATCATCCTATATCATCCATCATTCTTCCCACAATCTAGTTAGATTTAGATTTCATTTTTAGAGTGAGGGAGAGCAAATAGAATAAGAAGATTCGGGAGGAAGCGGGATTGGGTTCTGCAATCGAAAGATTGAAGCACGCATTTTGGCTGAGCAAACTCTTCTCTCTTCTCTTCTCTTTTCTCTTTAGATTTATCATTTTAGAGTAGTTAGATGTTTAATTTAATCGTATGTGAGTAGTTTATTTTTGTCTGGGGATTTAATAGCTTACAAAAGTGTTGTTGGATTATGTTTTAAGTTTAAGGATTGTACTTATCTTCATGATTGGTTTGATTTTGTTCTGTCAAATGTTAACCATGTTATGAGTGGATTTTTGGTCAAAATTTGCTTGCTTACTTGAAACAAATAAATGAAAAACTGAAAGGTGATATTTGGTTGTTGGACTGCTCGATTAGACCTAGCGCAATTCGTCTCGAAAGAGAGATTTGCATGTTAGGAGGACGAGAAAGTAATCGAAGATTTTTTTAACTTGAATTAAGACAAATTAGTTCGAACGAACGACTTTGCTTAGTTTAGGTAAATTTGGTTGATTTCGAAAGAATATGCCAAGTTTTTAGATAGATTGCAATTCCTTGAAATTAATCAATTAGAGAAAAGCACATGTTCATCATTTTGATCCAATGAATTTTCACAACTATATGAATTCCTAGGCATTTTCTTCTTAATTAATTTAAAATTAGTGAATTAGAAGTTGTTAAATTAAAACCCCTTGAATTAGTTATAGTTGTTTCCTTATCTCCGTATTTCTATCAATCTAAAGTTTGGATTCGCTTTGCATATCTTGAAGGAATATAGCCCAATAGATCAACCTAGTGTCTGTGGGATCGGCCTTGATTTACTACAACGCCACCATGCGCTTGAGGCCGTATCAAGTTTTTAGCGCCGTTGCCGGAAAATAGCGTCGAATATTGGGTTTTTCTCAATAGGTTTGACTAAGCAATTTGTTTTCCTTTAAAAATAAAACCAAAAAAATGATTTAGAAAAATAGAAAAATTGAAAGAAAAAGTTACAACAACGGGAAATTTCCATTTTTCCCAATTCAAGCATGAATTATTTTGGAGATATTTTAAGCGTTTAAATATTTTTCTTACCCAATGTGGTTATTGTGTGGGTAAATGGGAAATTTTGGCCATTGTTGATGAGGGTGTGAATAGTAAAACCCGAACTCTTTTAGAGTATTGGGATTTTTCTGATAAAAATGTTGATGATACATGGTATTTACTTGAGTGGATTGCTAGGGATTCATTTGAGTTTGAAACAGCTAGTCATATTTTTAAGTATTCAGAAGACACTTTAGATGAGGTGCATGATCTAGAGGAGACTACTTTGGAGGGGTCACGTGATGTGTTTATGTATGAGGAGTCTCCTAGCCTTGGTTTTGATAATAGTATTATCCCCAATCACCTTGATCATTCTCATGTTTCCCCTATGTGTTCATTACCCTCTCCTTCCCTTGAGTATTACATTGGCATGCCCATTGAAAATCCTATGATTTTTGATGCTAATATTGATTTGGGCTATGAAGTTAACATGTTCAATATGCTTGGCGGGCATGCTAATAATTTTGTGTTCGTAGGTTGCTTTAGTGGGTTTTGATCATTCCTATGAGTTTTCTATGGGCTTTGGTAAGGTCAAGAGGATACTTATACTCTTTGGTGTGGTTTTGGTTGTTGCCTCTTACCTTGTATTTTCTGAATTGTGGTCCCAGGAGTTTGATAAACTCCTGCATATATTGACAATGTCTGATTTAAATGGCCAAGTCTTGACACTGTGATGAAGTAGCTGACGCTCTATGTGCCCCGGTAGCTTAGGTGCACTCTGTGCCTAACCTGGTGAGATGGTTTTCTTTTGTTCCCCCTTCTCTTACTCTCTTTCCTTTAAATAAGAATGCTTTATCTAAGTATGGGGGAAGGGTAGTTTCTATGTATTCTATTTTGGTTTTTAGCTTGCATACATGCTAGAGTATATAGTTTTAGGTTTCTTTTTGTTTGCGTTAGTGAGTTGCATTTAGTTGCACTTAGGTTTGCATATAGAATTGCATATAGGGATGGTGTGATTGGTTTGAGATAACCTTTAATGATGATTCTTTAGGTAAAATAGCTTTCATGAGCTTGAATATCTTTTGATGTGTAATCCCTATTGGTGCGAAAATTTTTGAAGATTTTGTAAATATTTCTTGTTATAGACCCTTGTCTTAATTGAGAACCTTTTTATCTCTTGGAGTTGTTGGGACTAATGTTGGTACATGAAGTCATTTTATGAGCTTAATAATACTTTAGTAGATATCCCGTAAGATTTTGAGCCATATTTGGACTAATTATTATGTTTGGTCTCATGTTTCTTTCATGTGTGTGACTCTTCCATATTGCATCTCTAGAACTTGCCTAGGTTCTTGTTCAAAACCACATTAGCATGCGCATATTTGATAATATAATAGAGGTATTTCTTTCTTTGGTCATTTTAGCCACATAGCCAAATAACCTACCCTTGTGTCACATGTTTTTTTTCTCCGTTTGTTGGCCCATTTGAACCTATATCTGTTTTTGTTGTGATCCCTTCATATTAGCCCTTGGCCAAACACATATTCCTACCTTTAAGCCAAGTCTATGATGCATCACTTCTTCCATGTAATGGGTGGTTTTGGGAGTAATTGAGTTTAAGGTGGCTTTGGTATGTTGGTTTGTTGAGGGATTGATGATATTGAGCGTTTGCTTTAGTTCCCTCTTATTTGGGTTGAGTATATGTAGTAGGTTGTGAGTTGATAGTTTGTGATCCTATGCCTTTCAATAGTTGGAATTTTTGTTTCATTGCACAATAAAAAAACAAAATGTAAAAAAGAAGAAATAAAAATTACGTTGAAAAAAAAGAAAAAAAGAGAAAATCGTAGGAAAAAAATGACTCAGTGATTAGCATTGAATACGTATATAGCTTGAGTTCCTTCTTTATGAACACATTTCCTATATGATTCATTTGGAGTATGTTCATTGAATTGTTGGGGTTTACAGTGTTGGTGTGAACTTCAAGGTTTCTTGGTGTTTTATTGGTTGCTCCATAGTCACTTGGCTAAGTAGCTCCACATTGTCCCAAATAAATTTGTCAACTCCTTTCTCTTAACTCTTCTAGCCCACATTACAACACTAATAAAGTCCTCTTGATTGTTTTATGCACATTACATTTTTAGTGGTGGAGAATTTGAGAGTCTTGTTAAGCATATGATAGATTGCTTCTTTGGAATGAGTCTTGAGTGAACCTAGGCTATATTTCAAACACATGAGCGGGAGTGTTTTACATTTCTTCCATTGAGGTTCTATCGGTCCATTTGGCTCTACTCAATTTTATATGCTTACATGATATGCTTTGTGGTTCATTGGGGGTGATCAAGTTTGATATCGAGCTTATGGTCATGTACTTTTTTGAAAACATTTATCTTCTTCTGATTTTGAAATGTTCTGTGCATAACTTTGGGGTTGTCGTTGATTGCTATTCTTACTTGTGCTATGCTATGACTTGCCCACTTTAAGGAGATTGTTATGTTTTGAGTTATAGATGCGTATTCCCTTGTCGATTTTTTCTGGTGTTTGAGGACAAGCAACGGTTTAAGCATGGAGTAGTTTGATAAGTGCTTAACGTATACATCATTTTAGGGTCATTTTGCCACATTTTTAGGAGAATTAACTGCTTTATGTTATGATTTATACTCCTGTTCTCGATTTATGCTTGGGTATAGCTACTTGATGTGTTTTGCAGAATTTTAAGCCTTTTTGCCCAGCATTTGACCCTAGATGAGTACATTATGACTCACCATAGATGCCCCTGAGTTGTTGTGCTCATGGAAGAAAGGAAGAACAGCAGAATGATGAGCCAGAGAGCACCACGGTCAGCCCATGGTGGATGCCACGGTCCATGATGGAGGCATAACAGCTAGCCTGTTCGTTTTCTCTCATCGTGTGGCTGAGATTAATTTGATTTTCCGATAAATAGGGCCACCCTTAGCTGTCGAAAGAGCAATTTCCATCCCATCATTACATTCTCCATATCATTCTACTTAGGATTAGAGATTAGATTAGGGGGAGAGAGAGTACGCTGAAGTGAAGATTTGCAAGGATTCCATTCTGGGTTTACACGAAGGTTCAAGTGCATTCTTTGGCTGAGCATCTCTTCCCTCTTCTCTTCTCTTCTCTTTTCTCATATTTATGTTTTGTAATTTTGATTATCTTTGTTGTTTGATTTTTGGATTTATGCAAACATTTGTTAGTTTTTTGATCTTGTGTCGATACCATTTGGTTCTTTCGGAATTGTTGGATTGTTTTATTGAATTCTAGAAGTTTATTGTCATGTGAGAAACCTGATCACTTTCTTACATTTTGTTAGTATTTGGATGAAAGATTGAAAGGTGAAATCTCAAACACTAGAATCCTAGGATTTGATTTGATTGCGTGATGTCTTGAAAGAGAATTGCAGATTGAGAAACCACAGATTTGATAATTGTGTGCCTAATGCACCTAAACTAATCGAGAAATCCATGAAAATTGATAATTGATTTGATTTAAGTATCTCATTTCACATTGAAAGAGGATTGTGATACTTCGATTATTGGTTTTAAAACAACCATTAAAGGAAGAGGTGCTTGATTGATACATAAATTAGGAGATTGCTAGTTTGGTATAACTCCTCGATTTATTATCCACTAGGTTAGATACTAGATTAAATTAGTTTCAGTATCAAACTTGGATTCCCTTAGCATATCTTGAGGGAACATAGCCGAAATAGATCAACCTAGTCTCTGTGTGATCGATCTTAATTTGCTACAACGTCGCTGTGCGCTTGCGACCGTATCAAATTTTTGGCACCGTTGCCGGAGACTAGCATCAAATATTGGGTTTTTCCTGATAGGTTTCACTAAGCACTTTGTTTTTCTTTGAGGAAAAAATCTAATAAGAAAATTTAAAAAAAGAAGTTTAAAATTAAAAATTTTAAGATAAAAACAACAATGACAGTTTTTCATTTCTCTCAGTTTGAGCATGAATTATTTTGGAGATATTTTAAGCATTAAATGTTTTTCTTACTCAGTATGTTTATTAGGTAAGCAAATGGGAAATTTTAAACATTGTTGTTGAGGTCGTAAATAGTGAAACCCGAGCTCTTTTGGAGTATTAGGGTTTTCATGGTAAAATTATTGATGATGCATGGTATTTGCTTGAGTGGATTGTTTGGGATTCATTTGAGTTTCAGAAGGCTTGTCGTGTTTCTAGATATTCATTTCCTGATCCTTGCGCATTCTATTCTAGATCTTATTATACTCCTTTCTGGTGTGATTTCTATAATTCTTCTGACCATGATATAAATTCGTGTCCTTATTATGCATGCTATGCTCAACCTAACTTTGCATCACCCTGGGATAATACTGATGTTGTCATGAACTTACATGATTCATCCTTTCTTTTACCTCAGTGCACGGGCTCGAGGCGGGTGAGCCTTTTGGGTTTGTAGCTAGATTTGATGTTGCTGATGCATGTTTTAAGTCAGAAGATATTTTAGATGAAGTGCATGATGTAGATGAGACTCCTTTGAAGGGGTCACGTGATGCGTTTATGCATGAGGAGTCTTCTAGCCTTTGTTTTAATTTTTCTTTCCCCAATCCTTTTGATCATTCCCATGTTTCATCTATGTATTTACAACCCTTTCCTTCCCCTGAGAATTATATCGATGTGCCCATAGATAATTCTATGATTTGTGACATTGATTTGGGCGGTGAGGATAACATGTTCAACATGCTTGGTGGGAATGTTGATAATTATGTTTCCCTAGGTTACTTAAGAGGGAGTGATCCCTCTATTGACCCTTATTGTGTATGCTTGGAAGACTTGCCTAGAAAAATCACATTGACTACATGCTTTAATTCTCTCTATGATTTTTCTATAGCCATTAATAAGGTTAAGAGGATACTTATACTTTATCATTGTATTTTGTTTTCCTTTCCCTTTTCTTACTTTCTTTCCTTTGCATAATAATGCTTTATACAAGCATAGGGGAAGGATAGATTCATATTTTTTATTTTGGTTATTAGCTTCCATACATGCCTGAGCATATAGTTTTAGATTTCTTTTTATTTGCATGTTGCATTTCATTGATTTTTAGGTTTGCATTTTAGATTTTCATGCAGAGATGGTGACGATTGGTTTAAGATAACCTCTAATGATGATTCTTTAGGCATGATAGCTTTTATGAGCTTGAGTAGCTTTTGATGTGTAATCCCTTTTAGTGCTAAAATTTGTGAAGGTTTTGTTAATATTTCTTGTTTTAACCCTTGTCTTGTTTGACAACTTTATTATCCCTTAGAGTCGATAGCACCAATGTTTGTACATGGAGTCATTCTATGAGCTTAATGAGACATTGGGAGATATCCTGTGAGATGGTCTCATGTTTCTTTCATATGTGTGACTCTTCCATGTTGCATCTCTAGAACTTGCCCAGGCACTTGTTCAAAACCACATTAGCATGTGTATAGTTGATGATATGATCGAGGCATTCTTTCTTTGACCATTTTCACCACATAGCCAAATAGCCCACCCTTGTATTACATGTTTTCCCTCCCTTTGTTAGCCCCTTTGAGCCTATATCCGTTTTTGTTATGATCGCTTCATATTAGCCCTTGGCCAAACACATATTCCTGCCTTTAAGCTAAGTCTATGGAGAATCACTTCATCTATGTACGTAGTGGGTGGTTTTGGGGATAATTGAGTTTTAAGGTGACTTTGGTATGTTGCTTTTTTGAGCGATTGATGATATTGAGCATTTGCTTTGGTTCCCCCTTTTTTGGGTTGTGCATATATAGTCGGTTGTGAGTTGATAGTTAGTGATCCTATGCCTTTCAATAGTTATAATTTTTGTTTCATTGCACAAAAAAATGGTTGAAGAAAAAGAAAAAAAAAAGAAAACAAAAAAATCAAAACAAAAAAAATAGAAAAAGTTATGTTGAAGGAAAAAAAAAGGAAGTTAACGTCATGCTGTGAAAAAGCAAAAGAAAAAGAAAAGGAAAAGAAAGAGAAAAAAAGAAAGAGAAAATCATAGAAAAAAAAGCGAAAAGATCATGAATAAATGATTGGTATTGGATACATATATAGCTTGAGTTCATTCTTTATCAACTCATTTCCTACAGTATTCATTGGGATATGTTTATTGTATTTTGAGGTTTGGAGTGTTGGTGAACTTCAAGGTTTCTTGGTGTTTTGTTGGTTGCTCCATAGTCACTTGGCTAAGTAGCTCCACATTATCCAAATATATTTGTCCACTCCTTTTCCTTAACCCTTCTAGCCCATATTACAACCCAAATAAAGTCCTCTTGATTGTCTTGTGCACATTGCATTTTAGTGGTTGAGAATTTAAGAGCCTTGTCAAGCATACGGTAGATTGCATCTTTGGAATGAGTCTTGAGTGAACCTATGTTATGTTTCAAACACATAAGTCAGAATGTTTCACATTTCCCAAAGTGAGTACCTATCGGTTCATTTGGTTCTACTCAATTTCATGTACATGCATGATATGCATTGTGGTTCTTTGGGGGTGATCAAGTTTGATATCAAGCTTAAGGTCTTATACTTCTTTGAAAACCTTCTCCTTCTAATTTTGGACAGTTTTGTGCACTACTTGGGGTTGCCATTGCTTGCTATTCTTACTTGTGATATGCTATAACTTGCCTACTTTAAAGAGGTTTCATGTTTTGAGTCCTAACAAGCATTTTTCCTTGTCGGTTTTATCTAACGTTTGCATGAGGACAAGCAAGGGTTTAACATGGGGAAGTTTGATAAGTGCTTAATGTATACATCATTTTAGGGTCATTTTTTCACATTTTAGGAGAATTATGTGCTTTATGCTATGATTTATACTCCTATTCTCGATTTATGCTTGAGTATAGTGTTTTGATGTGATTTGCAGGATTTTGGGCCCTTCTACCAAGATTTGATCCTAACTAAGTGTATTTGGACTCTCCACGGATGCCTCTAAGTTGCTATGCCTGTCGAGCAAGAGAAAAACAAGAGAATAATAAGCCAGCCAGCACCACTGTCAGCCCATGGTGGATGACACAATCCGTGGTGGAGGCATAACAGCTAGCCTGTTTGTTTTCTCTCATCGTGTGGATGAGATTGATTGAGGTTTTCTAAAAATAGGGCATCAGTCAGCAACAGAAAGATCCCATCCCATCGTTCCATTCTCCATATCAGTCTACCTAGGATTACAGATTAGATTTTAGAGAGAGAGAGAGAGTGAGTTGAAGTGAAGATTTGTAAGGATTCCATCCCGAGTTTGCACGACGGTTCAAGCGCGTTCTTTAGTTGAGCATCTCTTCCCTCTTCTCTTCTCTTCTCTTTTCTCTTTTCTATGTTTTGTAATTTTGATTATTTTTGTTATTTAATTTTAGATTTATGCAAACATTTGTTACTTTCTTGATCTTGTGTTGATATCATTTGGCGCTCTCGGAATTGTTGGATTGTTTTATCGAATTCTAGAAGTTTATTATCTTATGAGAAACCTGATCACTTTCTTGCATGTTGTGGGTACTTGGATGAAGGACTAAAAGGTGAAATCTCAAATACTAGAATCTAAGGATTTGACTTGATTGCGTGATGTCTTGAAAGAGAATTACAGATTGAGAAACCATAGATTTGATAATCGTGTACCTAATGAACCTAAATTAATTGAGAAATACATGAAAATTGATGAATGACTTGATTCAAGTATTTCATTTCACCTTGAAAGAGAGTTGTGATACTTCGATTGTCAGTTTTAAAACAACCATTAAAGGAAGAAGTGCTTGATTGATACATAAATTAGGAGCTTGCTAGTTTTATATAAATCCTTAATTGATAATCCACTAGGTTAGATACTAGATTAAAATAGTTTTAATATCAAATTTTGACTCTCTTAGCATATCTTGAGAGAACATAGCCTAAATAGATCAACCTAGTCTCTGTAGGATAGACCTTGATTTGCTACAACGCCATTGTGCACTTACGACTGTATCAAGTTTTTGAGTTTGATAAGTGCTTGATGTATACATCATTTTAGGGTCATTTATCCACATTTTTAGGAGAATTATGTGCTTTATGCTACAATTTATACTCTTATTATCGATTTATACTTGGGTATAGTTGTCTGATGTGATTTGCAGGATTTTAAGCCTTTCTACCTAGATTTTATCCTAAATAAGTGTATTTGGACTCTCTACGGATGCCCCTAAGTTGCTATGCCCGTGGAGCAAGAGAAAAACAGAACAATGACGAGCCACCTAGTGCCACGGTCAGCCCATGGTGGATGCCACGGTCCATAGTGGAGGTGTAATAACGAGCCTATTCATTTTTCCTCATTGTGTGGCTGAGGTTGATTGAGGTTTTCCGTAAATAGGGCGTCCCTCAGCAATAGAAAGATCCCATCCCATCATTCCATTCTCCATATCATTCTACTTAGCATTAGAGATTAGATTCGGGGGAGAGAAAGTGTGAGTTGAAGTGAAGATTTATAAGAATTCCATCCCGGGTTTGCATGACGGTTCAAGCGCGTTCTTTGGCTGAGCATCTCTTCCCTCTTCTCTTGTCTTATCTTTTCTCATTTTTATGCTTTAAAATTTTGATTATCTTTGTTGTGTGATTTTGGATTTGTGCAAACATTTGTTAGTTTCTTGATCCTGTGCTGATATCATTTGGTGCTTTCGGAATGGTTGCACTGTTATATCGAATTCTAGAAGTTTATTGTCTTGTGAGAAACCTGATCACTTTCTTACATGTTGTGGGTATTTAGATGAAGGATTGAAAGGTGAAATCTCAAATACTGGAATCCTAGGATTTAACTTCATTACGTGATGTCTTGAGAGAGAATTACGGATTGAGAAACCATTGATTTGATAATCGTGTGCCTATGCACCTAAACTAATCGAGAAATCCATGAAAATTGATGATTCATTTGATTTAGATATTTCACTTCACCTTGAGAGAGGGTTGTGATCCTTCGATAATCGGTTTTAAAACAACCATTAGAGGAAGAAGTGCTTGATTGATACATGAATTAGGAGATTGCTAGTTTTGTATAAATCCTCGATTGATTATCCACCAGGTTAGATACTAGATTAAATTAGTTTCAATATCAAACTTTGATTAGCATAGCCTAAATACATCAACGTAGTCTCTATGAGGTCAACCTTGATTTACTATAACGCCACCGTGCGCTTCGGCCGTATTAAGTTTTTGGCGCCGTTGTCAGGAACTAGTGTCGAATATTGGGTTTTTCTTGATAGGTTTGACTAAGCACTTTGTTTTTCTTTGGAAAAAAAAATCTAATAAAAAAATCAAAAAAATGAAGCTGAAAATTAAATAATTTTGAGATAAAAACAACAATGGCAATTTTCCATTTCCCCTAGTTTGAGCATGAATTATTTTGGAGATATTTTAAGCGTTTAAATATTTTTCTTGCTCAATATGTTTATTGTGTGAGTAAATGGGAGATTTCTGATATTGTTGATGAGGGTGTGAATAGTAAAACCTGTATTCTCTTAGAGTATTGGGATTTTCATGGTAAAAATGTTGATGATGCATGGTATTTGCTTGAGTGGATTGCTTGGGATTCATTTGAATTTGGGAAGGCTAGTTATGTTTTTCAATATTCATTTCCTGATCCTTGTGTATTCTATTCTAGATCTCATTATGCTCCTTTTTGGTGCAATTTTTATAATTCTTCTAGCCCTGATATAAATTCATGTCCTTATTATGCATGTTATGTGGAACCTGACTTTGTATCACCCTGGAACAATACTGATGTTGTCATATCCTTGCCTGACTCGTCCTTCCCTTTAGCTTAGTGCGCAGGGCTCGAGGTAGCTGAGCCTTTTAGGTCAATTGCTAAATTTGATGTGGGTGATTCATATTGTGCATCAGAAGGAATTTTTGAATAGGTGCATGATCTAGTTGAGACTCCTTTAGAGGGGTGCCATGATGAGTGTGTGCATGAGGAGTCTCCTAGCCTTGATTTTGATTATAGTGTTATCCCTAATCCCCTTGATCATTCTCATGTTTCCCCTATGTGTTCATTACCTTTTCCTTCCCCTGAGTATTACATTGACACCCATTGAAATTCCTATGATTTTTGATTCAAATGTTGATTTGGGACATGCGGGCAAAATGTTTAATGAGCTTGGTGGGAATGCTAACAATTTTGTATCCCTAGGTTAATTTAGAGGGTGTGATCCCTCCATTGACCCTTATTATGTATGTGTAGCAAACTTACCTAGGAAAATCACATGGACTACATGCTTTAATCCTTTCTATAAATTTTTCTATAGCCATTGATAAGGTTAAGCGGATACTTATACTCTTTAGTGTGATTTTGGTTATTACCTCTTACCTTTTATTTTCTGATTTGTGGTTCCAAGAGTTTGATAAGCTTCTACGTGCGTTAACGGCATCTGCTTTAATGAGACGAGTCTTGATATCGTGATAGAGTGGATGATGCTCCATGTGTCCCTGTTACTATGAGGTCGTATACCTTAGGTGCACTCTGCACCTAACCTGGTGAGATCATTATATTTTGTTTTCCTTTCCCTTATGTTACTCTCTTTCCTTTGAATAATAATGATTTATCTAAGCATGGGGGAAGGGTAGCTTCATGTTTTTCATTTAGGTTTTTTTAATTTGCATACATGTTAGAGCATATAGTTTTAGGTTTATTTTTGTTTATATTAGTGTTTTGCATTTAGGTTTGCATTTTAGATTTGCATATAAAGATGGTGTAGATTGGTTTGAGATAACCTCTAATGATATGTTTATCAGGCAAAATAGCTTTCATGAGTTTGAGTAGTTTTTGATGTGTAATCCATTTTGGTGCTAAAATTTGTGAAGGTTTTGTTAATATTTCTTGTTTTAACCCTTGTCTTGATTAAGAACTATGTTACTTCCTAGAATTATCCACACTAATATTTGTAGATGGACTCATTTTCTGAGCTTAATGAGACTTTGGTAGATATCCTGTGAGAAATTGAGCCTTATTTGGACTAATCCATTGTATTTAGTTTCGTGTTTCTTTCATGTGTGTAACTCTTCCCTGTTGCATTTCTAGAACTTGCCAAATTGTTATCAAGACTCATTCCAAAGAAGCCTTATTTGGACAATCAAGCTTTTATTAAATAGGGCCTCCCTCAGCTACTGAAAGAGCAATTCCCATCCCATCATTCCATTCTCCATATCATTCTACTTAGGGTTAGAGTTTAGACTTTAGAGGGAGAGAGAGTGAGGTGAAGTGAAGATTTGCAAGGATTCCATCCTAAGTTTGCACGACGGTTCAAGCACATTCGTTAGCTGAACATATCTTCCCTCTTCTCTTCTCTTCTCTTTTCTTATATTTATGTTTTGTAATTTTGATTATCTTTGTTGTTTGATTTTGGATTTATGCAAACATTTGTTAATTTCTTGATCTTATGTTGATATCGTTTGGTGCTTTTGGAATTGTTGGAGTATTTTATGGAATTCTAGAAGTTTGTTGCCTTGTGAGAAACCTGATCACTTTCTTGTATGTTGTGGGTATTTGGGTGAAGGACTGAAAGGTAAAATCTCAAATACTAGAGTGCTAGGATTTTGAGAAACGACAGATTTGATAATCGTGTGCCTAATGAACCTAAACTAATCGAGAAATCCATGAAACTTGATTGATTTGATTTGGGAATTTCATTTCACCTTGAAAGCGGATTGTGATACTTCAATTATCGATTTTAAAACAACCTTTAGAGGAAGAAGTGCCTGATTTATATATGAATTGGGAGATTGCTAGTTTTGTATAAATCCTCGATTGATTATCCATTAGGTTAGATACTAGATTAAATTAGTTTCAATATCAAACTTTGATTCGCTTAGCATATCCTGAGGGAACATAGCCTAAATAGGTCAATCTAGTTTCTGTGGGATCGATCCTGATTTGCTACAATGCCACCATATGCTTGCAGCTATATCAAGTTTTTGGCGCCGTTGCTGGGGTCTAGCATTGAATATTGGGTTTTTCCTGATAGGTCTGACTAAGGATTTTGTTTTTCTTTGGAAAAAAAAAGATAAAAAAAAATAAAAAAATGAAATTTGAGAAAAAACAATGGCAATTTTCCATTTCCCTCAGTTCGAGCACGAATTATTTTGGAGATATTTTAAGCCTCTAAATGTTTTTCTTACTTAATGTGGTTTTCTTACTTAATGTGGTTATTGTGTGAGTAAATGGGAAATTTTAGACATTGTTGATGAGGGTGTGAATGGTGAAGCTTGAGCTCTTTTGGAGTATTGGGGTTTTCATGGTAAAATTGTTGATGATGCATGGTATTTGCTTGAGTGGTTTGCTTGGGATTCATTTGAGTTTAAGAAGGCTAGTCGTGTTTCTAGATATTAATGTCCTGATCTTTGCGCATTCTATTTTAGATCTTATTATGCTCCTTTTTGGTGTGATTTCTGTAATTCTTCGGACCATGATATAAATTCGTGTCCTTATTATGCATGCTATGATCAAACATAACTTTCCATCGCCCTGGGACAATACTGATGTTGTCCTGAACTTATATGATTCATCCTTTCTTTTAGCTCAGTGCACGGGGCTCGAGGTGCATGAGTCTTTTGGGTTTGTTGCTAGGTTTGATGCTGATGCATGTTTTAAGTCGAAAGATATTTTAGATGAAGTGCATAATCTAGATGAGACTCCTTTGGAGGGGTCACGTGATGTGTTTATGCATGAGGAGTCTTCTGGCCTTTGTTTTAATTATGGTTTCCCCAATCCTCTTGATCATTCCCATGTTTCACCTATGTATTTACAACCCTCTCCTTCCCCTGAGTATTATATTGATGTATTCATGGATAATTCTATGATTTGCAACATTGATTTGGGCTGTGAGGATAAAATGTTCAACATGTTTGGCGGGAATGTTGATAATTACATTTCCCTAGGTTACTTAAGAAAGTATGATTCCTCCATTGATCCTGACTGTGTAAGCCTAGAGGACTTGCCTAGGAAAATCACGTGGACTACATTCTTTAATCATTCCTATGATTTTTCTACAGGCTTTGATAAGGTTAAGAGGATACTTATACTCTTTGGGGTGATTACGGTTATTGCCTCTTACCTTGTATTTTTGAAATTGTGATCCCAGGAGTTTGATAAGGGTCTGCATGCGTTGATGATGTCCGTTAAAGGGTCGAGTCTTGACAATGTGATGGAGTGGCTGATGCACCATGTGCTCTAATTATCACGAGGCCGCATAGCTTAGGTGCACTCTGCACCTAACCTGATGAGATTGTTTACTTTTGTTCCCTTCTCTAAGTTTTCTTTCCTTTGCATAATAATGCTTTATTTAAGCATGGGGGAAGGGTAGCTTCATATTTTTCATTTTGGTTATTAGCTTGTATACATGCTAGATCGCATAGTTTTAGGTTTCTTTTTATTTGCATGTTGCATTTCACTGATTTTTAGATTCGCATTTTCGATTTGCATCTAGAGATGGTGAGGATTGTTTTGAGATAACCTCCGATGATGATTCTTCAGGCATGATAGCTTTCATGGGCTTGAGTAGCAGTTGATGTGTAATCCCTTTCGGCGCTAAAATTTGCGAAGATTTTGTTAGTATTTCTTATTTTGACCCTTGTTTTAATTGAGAATTTTTTTATCCATTGGAGTCGTTAACACTAATGTTGGTACATAGAGTCATTTTATGAGCTTAATGAGACTTTGGTAGATATCCCATGAGATTGTGAGCCTTATTTGGACTAACTATTATATTTAGTCTCATGTTTCTTTCATGTGTGTGACCCTTCTCTATTGCATATCTAAAACTTGCCTAGATTCCTATTCAAAACCACATTAGTATGTGCATATTTGATGATATGATAGAGACATTTCTTTTTTTCGTCATTTTAGCCATATAGCCAAATAGCCTACCCTTGTGTTACTTGTTTTTTCCCCCTTTGTTAATCCCTTTGAGCCTATATCCGTTTTTGTTATGATCCCTTCATATTAGCCCTTGGCCAAACACATATTTCTACCTTTATGCCAAGTCTATGGAGCATCACTTCATCTATGTTGTGGGTGGTTTTGGGGATAATTGAGTTTAAGGTAGCTTTGGTATGTTGGTTTGTCGAGGGATTGATGATATTGAGCATTTGCTTTGATTCCCTCTTGTTTGGGTTGTGTATGTATATATATTCGGTTATGAGTTGATAGTTCATTATCCCATGCCTTTCGATAATTGTAATTTTAGTTTCATTTCCTGAAAAAAATCAAAACAAAAAAATAGAAAAAGTTATGTTGAAAGAAAAAAAAAGGAAGTTAATGTCATGTTGCGAAAAAGCCAAAGAAAAAGAAAAGCAAAAAAAGAAAGAGAAAAAAAAGAAAGAGAAAATCGTAGAAAAAAAGCAAAAAGATCATGAATAAATGATTGGTATTGAATACATACATAGCTTGAATTTCTTTCTTTGCCAACTCATTTCCTATATGATTCATTTGGGGTACATTCATTACGTTGTTGGGGTTTGGAGAGTTGATAAATTTCATAATTGTTTGGTGTTTTGTTGGTTGCTCCTTAGTCACTTGGCTAAGTAGCTCCACATTATTTGAATGCATTTGTCCACTGATTTTCCTTAACCCTTCTAGCTCACGTTAGAACCCAAATAAATTCCTCTTGATTGTTTTATGCACATTGTATTTAGTGGTGGAGAATTTGAGAGTCTTTGCAAGTATATGGTAGATTGCATCTTTGGAATGAGTTTTGAGTGAACCTATGTTATATTTTAAACACACCAGTGGGAGTGATTCACATTTCCCAAAAGTGAGGTTTTACTGGTCTATTTATCTCTGCAATTCCATGTGCTTGCATGACATGCTTTATGGTTCTTTAGGGGTGATTAAGTTTGATATCGAGCTTGTGGTCTTACACTTCTTCGAAAACATTCACCTTCTTCAGATTTTGAAATATTTTGTGCACTATTTGGGGTTGCCGTTGATTGGCATTCTTGCTTATGATACGCTATGGCTTGCCTACTTTAAGGAGGTTGTTATGTTTTGAACCCTAGGTGCATTTCCCTTGTCGGTATTTTATAGTGTTCATTTAAGGACAAGCAACAGTTTAAGCATGGGGGAGTTTGATAAGTCCTTAATGTATACATCATTTTAGGGTTATTTAAACAAAGCCTAAATAGGTTTTTGGCCCTATTTATGTAAATAGTTTAAGCATAGGGGAGTTTGATAAGGGCTTAATGTAAAATCTCCGACAACGGTGCCAAAAACGTGACACAGCCGCAAGTGCATGGTGGCGTTGTAGCAAATCAAGGTCGATCCCACAGAGACTAGGTAAAACTACTAGGTTATAATCCCTCAAGATGTGATAAGCGAATCCAAGTTTGATATTGAAACTAAATTAATCTAGTATCTAATTTAATGGATAAATAATCATGGAATTGTACAAAATTAGCAATTTCTCAATTCATGCTTCAATCAAGCACTTCTTCCTTAACTGGTTATTTTAAAACCGATAATTGAAGTATCACAACCCTTTTTCAAGGAGAAGTGAAATACTTAAATCAAATCAATCATCAATTTTCATGGATTTCTCGATTAGTTTAGGTTCAGGCACATGATTATCAAATCAATAGCTTCTCAATCCGTAATTCTCTCTCAAGACATCACATAATCAAGTCAAATGCTAGGATTCTAGTATTTGAGATTTCACCTTTCAGTCCTTTATCCAAATGCCCATAACATGCAAGAAAGTGATCAGGTTTCTCACAAAACAATAAACTTCTAGAATTTGATGAGACAATCCAACAATTCCGAAAGCACCAAATGATATTAATACAGGATCAAGAACTAACAAATGTTTGCATAAATCCAAAATCAAACAACAAAGATAATCAAAATTACAAAACATAAAAATGAGAAAAGAGAAGAGAAGAGAAGAGGGAAGAGATGCTCAGCCAAAGAATATGCTTGAACCGTCGTGCAAATCCGGGATGGAATCCTCGCAAATCTTCACTTCAACTCACATTCTCTCTCCCCCTAATCTAATCTCTAATCCTAAGTAGAATGATATAGAGAATGGAAAGATGGGATGGGAATTGCTCTTTCAGTAGTCGAGGGAGTCCCTATTTATTGGAAAACCAAATCAATCTTAGCCACACGATGAGCGAAAACAAACAGGCTAGCTGTTATACCTTCACCACAGATCGTGGCATCCACCACGGGCTGGCCGTGGTGCTCTTTGGCTCATCATTCTTTTGTTCTTCCTCTCTTCCATGGGCATAGCAACTCAGGGCATCCGTGGTGAGTCCAAATATACTCATCTTGGGTCAAATGTTGGGCAAAAAGGCTTAAAATCCTGCAAAACACATCAAACAGCTATACCCAAGCATAAAACAAGAACAGGAGTATAATTACAACATAAAGTACTTAATTCTTCTCAAAATGTGGCAAAATGACCCTAGAATGATGTATACATTAAGCACTTATCAAACTCCCCCATGCTTAAAACATTGGTTGTCCTCAAGCAAACACTAGAAAAAATTGACAAGGCAATGCGCATCTAGGACTCAAAACATAACAACCTCCTTAAAGTAGGCAAGTCATAGCATATCATAACTAAGAATAGTAATCAATGGCAACCCCAAAGTAGTGCATAAAACATTTTAAAATCTGAAGAAGATAAATGTTTTCAAAAAGTTACATCACTACAAGCTCAATATCAAACTTGATCACCCCTAAAGAACCATAAAGCATATCATGCAAGCACATAAAATTAAGTAGAGCCAAATGGACTGGTAGAACCTCAATTTGGGAAATATGAAACACTCCTGCTCATGTGTTTGAAATATAACATAGGTTCACTCAAGATTCATTCCAAGGAAGCAATCTACCATATGCTTGATAAGACTCTTAAATTCTCCACCATTAAAAATGCAATATGCACAAGAGAATTAAGAGGACTTTATTAAGGTTGTAATGTGAGCTAGAAGGGTTAAGGGAAAGGAGTGGACAAATGTATTTGGGACAATGTGGAACTACTTAGCCAAGTGACTATGGAGCAACCAACGAAACACCAAGAAACCTTGAAGTTCACTAACACTCCAAACCTCAAAATATAATGAATATATCCCAATGAATCATGTAGGAAATGAGTTGACTAGGAAAAGAATTCAACCTATGTGCATATCCAATGCCAATCACAGAGTTTTTTTCTGGTTTTTTGGGCTTTTTCTTTCTCTCTTTGTTTTTTTGCTTTGCTTTTTTTTCCTCACAAGATGACTTCATCTTCCTCAACATAATTTTTTTGTGCAATGAAAAAAAAATTGTAATTATTGAAAGGCATAGGATCATGAACTATCAACTCACAAACGAATATATATACATACACAACCTAAATAAGAGGAAACCACACCTAAATGCTCAATATCATTAATCCCTCAACAAACCAACATACCAAAGCCACCTTAAGCTCAATTATCCCCAAAACCACCCACTACATAGATGAAGTGATGCTCTATAAACTTGACTTAAAGGTAGGAATATGTGTTTGGCTAAGGGCTAATATGAACAAATCGCAACAAAGAAAGATATAGGCTCAAAGGGGCTAGCAAAGGGGATAAACATGTAACACAAAGGATAAGCTATTTGGCTATGTGGCTAAAATGATCAAAGAAAGAAATGCCTCTATCATATCAACAAATTTGCACATGCAAATGTGGTTTTGAACAAGAGTCTAGATAAGTTCTAGAGATGCAACATGGAAGAGTCACACACATAAAAGAAACGTGAGACTAAAAATAATGAATTAGTCTAAATAAAACTCAAAATCTCACGGGACATCTACCAAAGTCACAATAAGCTCATAAATGACTCCATGTACAGGCATTAGTGCCAACGACTCCAAGGGATAAAAAGGTTCTCAATCAAGACAAGGGTCAAAACAAGAAATATTTACAAAACCTTCAAAAAGTTTTGCACCAAAAGGGATTGCACATCAACAGTTACGCAAACTCATTAAAGCTATTTTCCCTAAACAAAAGCATCGTTGGAGGTTATCTCAAACTAATCCACACCATCTCTATATGCCAATCTAAAATGCAAACTTAAATGCAACTAAATGCAAATCACTAATGCAAACAAAAAGAAACCTAAAACTATATGCTTTAACATGTATGCAAATTAAAACAACCAAAATGACAAACATGAACCTACCTTTCCCCCATACTTAGATAAAGCATTATTATTCAAAGGAAAGAGAGTAAGAGAAGGAAAGGACAACAAAATATAACGATCTCACTAGGTTAGGTGCAGAGTGCACCTAAGCTATGCAGCCTCGTAATAATCAGGGCACATGGAGCATCAGCCACTCCATCACGTTGTCAAGACTCAACTCTTTAAATCGGACGTCATCAACACACGTAGAAGCTTATGAAAGTCCTAGGACCACAATTTTGAAAATATAAGGTAAGAGGCAATAACCAAAATCACACTAAAGAGTATAAGTATCCTTTTAACTTTATCAAAGCCCTTAAATCATAGGAATGATTAGAGAATGTAGTCCACGTGATTTTCCTAGACAAGTCCTCTAGGCTTACATAGTAAAGATCAATGGAGGGATCATACCCTCTTAAGTAACCTAGTGAAACATAATTATCAACATTCCTACCAAGCATGTTGAACATGTTATCCTCACAGCCCAAATCAATGTCGTAAATCATAGAATTAACCAAGCGCACATTGATGTAATACTTAGAGAAAGGAGTATCAAACTTGATACATAGGTGAAACATGGGAATAATCAAGAGGATTGAGGGAAGCATAATTAAAACAAGGGCTAGAAGACTCCTCATGCATAAACACATCACGTGAGCCCTCCAAAGGAGTCTCAACTAGATGATGCACCTTATCAAAAGTATCCTCTAACGCACAATATGAATCGTCCACATCAAACTTAGCAATCAATCCAAAAGGCTCATCCACTTCGAGCCCTGTGCACTGAGTTACAGGGAAGGACGAGTCAGGTAAGGATAGGGTAACATCAGTATTGTCCCAGGGTGATACAAAGTCAGGTTGCACATATCATGCATAATAAAGACATGAATTTGTATCATGGTCAAAAGAATTACAGAAATCACAAGAAAAAGGAGCATAATAAGATCTAGAATAGAATACACAAGGATCAGGAAATGAATATCTAGAAATACAACTAGCCTTCTCAAACTCAAATGAATTCCAAGTAATCCACTCAAGCAAATCCCATGCATCATTAACATTTTTACCATGAAAATCCCAATACTCTAAGAGAACACGGGTTTCACTATTCACACCTCAACAACAATATCTAAAATTTCCTATTTACTCACACAACAAACATATTAAGCAAGAAAAACATTTAAATGCTTAAAATATCTCCACAATAATTCATGCTCAAATTCGGGGAAATGGAAAATTGCCGTTGTTGTTTTTATCTCAAAATTTTTTAATTGTCAACTTCTTCTTTTTTTTTGATTTTTTATTATATTTTTTTTCAAAGAAAAACAAAGTGCTTAGTCAAACCTATTAGAAAAAATCCAATATTTGACGCTAGTCCCCGGCAACGGCGCCAAAAACTCGATATCAAACTTATGCAAATCATTTGGTGTATCCAATACCAATCATTTTGCAACAGTCGCAAGAAAGCGCACATCAAAAACTTGAATATCACAAATCATTTGTTACAACCTATGGTATATTTCAAACACATGAGCGGGAGTGTTTCACATTTCTCAAATTGAGGTTCTACCGGTCCATTTGGCTCTAATTAATTTCATGTCCTTACATGATATGCTTTGTGGTTCTTTAGGGGTGATTAAGTTTTATATCAAGCTTGTGGTCATGTACTTTTTTGAAAACATTCATCTTCATCTGATTTTGAAATGTTTTGTGCACTACTTTGTGGTTGCCGGTGATTGCTATTCTTATTTGTGATAGGCTATGACTTGCATACTTTAAGGAGGTTGTTATGTTTTGAGTTGTAGATGCGTATCCCCTTGTCAGTTTTATCTAGTGTTGGCTTGAACATAGGTAATAGTTTAAACATAGAAGAGTCTGATAAGTGCTTAATGTATACATCATTTTAGGGTTATTTTTCCACATTTTTAGGAGAATTATGTGGTTTATGCTATGATTTATACTCTTATTCTCGATTTATGCTTGGGTATGGTTGTTTGATGTGATTTGCAGGATTTTAAGCCTTTCTACCTAGATTTGATCCTAAATAAGTGTATGTGACCTCTTCACAAATGCCCCTAAGTTGCTCTACTCGTGCAGCAAGAGAAGAACAGAAGAATGACGAGCCCGCTAGCACTACGGTCAGCCCATGGTGGATGCTACAGTCCGCAGTGGAGGTGTAACAGCGAGCCTGTTCATTTTTCCTCATTGTGTGGATGAGGTTGATCGAGGCTTTATATAAATAGGGCATCCTAGGATTAGAGATTGGATTTTAGAGAGAGAGAGTGAGTGAGTTGAAGTGAATATTTGCAAGGATTCCATCCCGGGTTTGCACGACGATTCAAGCACGTTCTTTAGCTGAGCATCTCTTCCTTCTTCTCTTCTCTTCCCTTTTCTCTTTTTTAAGTTTTGTAATTTTGATTATCTTTTTGGTTTGATTTTGGATTTATGCAAACATTTGTTAATTTCTTGATCTTGTGTTGATATCATTTGGCGCTCTAGGAATTGTTGGATTGTTTTATCGAATTCTAGAAGTTTATTGTCTTGTGAGAAACCTGATCACTTTCTTGCATGTTGTGGATATTTGGATGAAGGACCGAAATGTGAAATCTCAAATATTGGAATCCTAGGATTTGACTTGATTGCGTGATGTCTCGAAAGAGAATTACAGATTGAGAAACCATAGATTTGATAATCGTGTGCCTAATGAACCTAAATGAATCGAAAAATCCATGAAAATTGATGATTGATTTGATTTAGGTATTTCATTTCACCTTGAAAGAGGGTTTTGATAATCCGATTATCGGTTTTAAAACAACCATTAGAGGAAGAAGTGCTTGATTGATACATCAATTAGGAGATTACTAGTTTTGTATAAATCCTCGATTGATTATCCACTAGGTTGGAAACTTGATTAAATTAGTTTCAATATCAAACTTTGATTCGCTTAGCATATCTTGAGGGAACACAGCCTAAATAGATCAGCCTAGTCTTTGTGAGATTGACCTTGATTTTCTACAAGGCCGCCGTGCACTTGCGGTCGTATCAAGTTTTTAGCGCCATTGCCGGGGATTGAAGCCAGGCGCCCACGTGACATGCGTGAATACTCACCACTATACTACAACGACTTGATTAAGAAACCACATATTTGATAATCATATGCCTAATGATTTAGAAAAATAAATTAAAAAATTAAAATAAAATAAAATTTGAGAAAAAACAATGGCAATTTTTCATTTCTCCCAATTCGAGGATGAATTATTTTGGAGATATTTTAAGCTTCTAAATGTTTTTCCTGCTCAATGTGGGTATTGTGTGAGTAAATGGGAAGTTTTAGGCATTGTTGATGAGGGTATGAATAGTAAAATCCATATTCTCTTAGAGTATTAGAATTTTCATGGAAAAAATGTTGATGATGCATGGTATTTGCTTGAGATTCATTTGAGTTTGAGAAGGCTAGTTTTGTTTCTAGATATTCATTTCCTGATCCTTGGGCATTCTATTCTAGATCTTATTATGCTCCTTTTTGGTGTGATTTTTGTCATTCTTCTGACCATGATATAAATTCATATCTTTATTATACATGCTATGATTAGCCTAACTTTGCATCACCCAGGGCAATGCTAATGTTGTTCTGAACTTACGTGATTCATCCTTTCTTTTAGCTAAGTGCACAGGGCTTGAGGTACGTGAGCTTTTTGGGTTTGTTGCTAGGTTTGATGTTGCTGATGCACATTTTAAGTCGAAAGATATTTTAGATGAAGTGCATGATTTATATAAGACTCCTTTGCAGCGGTCACGTGATGTGTTTATGCATGAGGAGTCTTCTAGTCTTTGTTTTAATTTTGCTTTCCCCAATCCTCTTGATCATTCCCATGTTTCACCTATGTAATTACAACCCTCTCTTTCCCTTGAGTATTATATTGATGTGCCCACGGATAATTCAATGATTTGCGACATTGTTTGGGCTGTGAGGATAACATGTTCAACATGCTTGGTAGGAATGTTGATAATTATGTTTCCCTAGGTTACTTAAGAGGGTATGATCCCTCCATTGATCCTTACTATGTCAGCCTAGAGGACTTGCCTAGGAAAATCACATGGACTACATTCTTTAATCATTCCTATGATTTTTCTATGGGCTTTGATAAGGTTAAGAGGATACTTATGCTCTTTGGTGTGATTTTGGTTATTGCCTCTTACCTTGTATTTTTGAAATTATGGTCCCAGGAGTTTGATAAGCATCTGTGTGCGCTGATAATGTCTGATTTAAAGGGTCGAGTCTTGACAACATGATGGAGTGGTAGATCCTCCATGTGCCCTGATTATTACGAGGTTGCATAGCTTAGGTGCACTCTATACCTAACTTAGTGAGATTGTTTTCTTTTGTTCCCCTTCTCTAAGTTTTCTTTCCTTTGCATAATAATGCTTTATTTAAGCATGGGGGCAGGGTAGCTTCATATTTTTCATTTTTGTTATTAGCTTGCATATATGCTAGAGCACATAGTTTAGGGTTTCTTTTTGCTTTCATGTTGCACTTCGTTGATTTTTAGGTTTGCATTTTAGATTTGCATGTAGAGATGGCGAGGATTGGTTTGAGGTAACCTCCAATGACGATTCTTGAGGCATGATAGCTTTCATGAGCTTGAGTAACTGTTGATGTGTAATCCCTTTTGGTGCGAAAATTTTTGAAGATTTCGTAAATATTTCTTGTTTTGAGCCTTGTCTTGATTGAGAACCTTTTCATCCCTTGGAGTCGTTAGCACTAATATTGGTACATGGAGTCATTTTATGAGCCTAATGAGACTTCGATAGGTATCCCGTGAGATTTTGAGCCTTATTTGGACTAATAATTATATTTAATCTCATGTTTCTTTCATGGATATGACTCTTCCATGTTGCATCTCTAGAACTTGCCTAGATTCTTGTTCAAAATCACCTTAGCATGTGAATATTTGATGATATGATAGAGACATTTCTTTCCTTGGTGATTTGAGCCACATAGCAAAATAGCCTACCCTTCTGTTGCATGTTTTTTTTGCTTTGTTAGCCCCTTTGAGCCCATATCCATTTTTGTTATGATCCCTTCATACTAGCCCTTGGCCAAACACATTTTTCTACATTTGTGCCAAGTCTATAGAGCATCACTTCATCTATATTGTGGGTGGTTTTGGGGATAATTGCGTTTTAGGGTGGCTTTGGTATGTTGGTTTGTTGAGGGATTGATGATATTGAGCATTTGTTTTGGTTCCCTCTTGTTTGGGTTATGTATATATATTCGGTTGTGAGTTGATAGTTAGTGATTCTATGCCTTTCAATAATTTCAGTTTTTGTTTCAGTGCACCAAAAAACAAATTGTTAAAAAAAAAGAAAAAAAGAAGAAAAAAATAGAAAAAGTAGTAGAAGAAGAAAAGAATCATGTTGCAAACAAAAATTAAAAAAAGGAGGCAAAAAAAGCCCAAAAAAAAGGATCATGACTAAGTGATTGGCATTGGATATGTACATAGCTTGAGTTCTTTTCTTTATCAACTTATTTCCTATATGATTCATTTGGGATATATTCAATGCATTGTTGGGGTTTGGAGAGTTGATAAATTTCATAGTTGCTTGGTGTTTTGCTGGTTGCTCCTTAGTCATCCGGCTAAATAGATCCACATTATCCAAACGCATTGTTCACTCCTTTCCCTTAACCCTTCTAGCCCACATTACAACCCAAATAAAGTCCTCTTGATTGTCTTCTGCACATTGCATTTTAGTGGTGTACAATCTGAGTGTAAGACCGCCTTCTTTGTTTTAAGTTAACCTGGCTGTCTTACCTTCTACGTTATAAAAATCATAGTTTTATTAACTATACGAGTTAAATTATTACTGATACTTATGTGAACGACAATTTTATTAAAAAAGAATGTTTTCGTCGCTATTAATATTATTATTATTATTATTAGTTTTTCAAATCTTTCGATGATTTTTAGTAAGCGTTAATATAAGTTATTAGCGAGTACTAAATCGAGTGAGAACCTGAATACGATTAGGTTGTTAACCTTAGAATTAGTTTCGAGGTTTAATGAATCGAACCTTGATGTATTTAGGAACGAATAATCAATCAAGGGTCGTGTTATCGATTTGGGTTTAGAATAAGAGGTTCGAGATTGAACTAACTAATTTAGTTGATAAGCTAGCTTGAATCAAAAAAATAAAATAAAATAAAAATAAATAAGGGCCGAAGCCCCGTACTTTCCCCGCAAAAGGGGCAGGACAGGGGTGATGCTCGGACCCTAGCACCCAATACCGCACTAGAGAGGGGGCGTCAACGGACGGCGAGCCGGGGCCAAGGACGACGGTGGCACACCGGCGAGTCAGGCGCCGGCCGACACTCGCGACACCATGACAAAGAGAGAGAGATGGAGCGAAAGAGAGAGAGAGTGAAAGGGGTTCGAGGAACCATGACCCACGCCGTCGACCGTCACAGCCGAGGCCAGCGACCATACGGCGGTTGAGCCCGACTCCGGCAACCACTAGTAGCAGCATCGATAAAAGGGCTAAAATCAGGTCTGGGTCGGATTGCTTCGAGTCTGAGAGTAACAGCTGAGAGGGACGAAATTCAGGTCCTTAAGGATCCAAATTGAGCCCCAAAGCCCCAAAATCAGGTCCTCTATCTTGGAGTCCAGGTGGGTGTTTCTCGCCTCCTAAGTATTAGTAAATTCGAAATGTTTTAACCCTCAGGATGAGATGCATGTTAGTTTAAGGTTGATTAGGCTGACTAAAATTGTGAAGTGATTACGTATGTTTAGTACGATTAAATTCAGGCCCAGATTATACATGTTAAATCAGTTGATTCATGCTTGAATCGATACTTGCTAAGTTAGCTAAGTCATGGTTAAAAGTAACTAGCACGTCTTTAATTGATGCTTGCTAAGTTAGTTAATTAATGTTTGAAAGTAGCCTTGAAACGACCTAAGCACGCTTTAATTCGATGCATGTTAAGTTCAGTTAATTCATGCCTGAAGTAGCTTTGAAATAAGCTAATAATGCTTCGAATCAACATGTTGGCATTCGAATCGATGTTTGTTTAATCAAGTTAATTCATGCCTAAAAAGTAGTTTCGGATTAACATGTTAGCATTCGAATCGATGCTTGAATAATTAGTTAATGTATGTCTGATTAGTAGCTTTGAATTAACCTATTAATGCTTCGAATTGAAATAGGTTAGTTTAGTGAACTCATGCCTATAAATAGCTTTGAAACAACCTATGCGTGCATGTACTTGATGCTTGTTAAGTTCGTAAAAGCTATGCTTGAAAATGACATGTTACCTTCTGTTGTCAAATACAAATGTGATAAGGTTCATGCTTTGATTAGTTTAAGTTGCTTCATTAAGCATTATTTCAATTTAAGGCAAGATAGTTGTATGTGTACATGTGGTTATATATGTATGCTTGTGGTAATGCACCGCTGGATGGTGCTGCTTGCTCACGTAAGTGCATAAGCCCTGTTACACATTTCTTATAGGCCTTCATGATAATATGCTATAGTTTTAGAAATGAAAACCGAGATGGTAGTTGGATGGCTTGAGGTTGAACTCTTAAGAGTTTTAAGAGTTTTGAGGTTCTTTATGGTCAGTGTTCGTAAGGGGGGAGCCTGGGTTGTGATTAACCGCAATCATGTGGATTGTAAGGCCATATGTGGCTCAAGTTGCTAAGATGAATTATGAAGTGTTTGAATGCATACATGTGAACGGCTACCCTTTCTATGTAATTAAGTTTGATTATTTGTATAAGGGTGAGTTCTAAAAAAGAAGGATTTCATATTTTGAAATGATAGTAGCCATAATTATTAGTGCATGATGGCCTATTTTAACTAAATGAATATAATTTTGGGAGTGAACTCGCTTAAATGGGGGAATCCCTAAAGAGTTTTGTAAAGGCGTGAGTCGTATGATAAATGATTTTATTGTGAGAAGCAGCAAACTTATTAGCCGTTATGGCTATACGCTTTAAATTGGCTCAGATAATGTGCTTTGGACAATATGATATGAATGATGTTAGCCTAGGGAATAAGTCCTGGTACTAGGAAACCCTTGAAGACCCTGACGAGGGTAATGGTCCAATATGTTAAATGTTGCCATCCCGAGAGTAAGAGCTTAAGCGTGAGCGTTAAGTCTCACTATGGGGTTGAGAATAGATCTCACCTAATCAGCACCCTGTAATGATCTTATGCCAGCAATATTTTCCTAATAAGCAAAGAAAAGTAGTCGGCATCTCGCCATTTTAAGTATTTTAGAAAGCAAGTTTTTAAGGGCCATCGAGAGGCCAGAATGAATGAAATGTGATAAGCTTATAAGGGTCCTTATAGGACCAATACGAAAGAAATTCATTTTAAAGAATGTAAACCTCAAGAGGTTATGAAAAGTGTTTTCGACGAAAGAAAGGAAAATTTCTATGAATGTCTAATGAAAAAGGTTTCTAAGCATAGTTGAATGCGATTTCAAGTAATATGTGGCCATACTCTTATAATGCATCAAGCATATGAGTTTGAATGTGCATGTTCTATGAAAGAAAGCTCCCTCCATGATCTCTACTCCTTGTGTTTAAGCATCTCGTGTAAGTGCATTGGTTAGGCAAGGCATGAGTCACATGTATATCGCATAACCAATGAAAGAAAGTTCTGTGCTTAGCCCTCATTGCTTGCTTATGTGACTTGAGTGCTTGGTTTTTAAGAAGTTTGGTTATTTAGGAACCTAAAAATGGGTTTGAGCGACTAAAATGAAATTTATGGATAGTGATCCTTCCCTAAGGATTTGTGATTGCCTAATATGATAGTAAAGTATAAATACATGGTATGTACTATTATGGGTAGTATTGCCTGCAACGATTTTGGTTTTAAGGGGTCGAGGAATACTCGCTGAGCATGTGGTTGTTCATCCCATTACTCTTTCCCTTTTTTCCCCCATGTTTGCATTATGACAAGTAGAAGCCAAGTCACTTATGCCGAGAAGGATTCTATTCTTGCTTGGAAGGTGTCATGCGTACCCATTTGAAGGCGCCTTACGTGCTTAACGAAGTCATGTAATGTATTCCTAGAATTGTAAATGTTTGTAACTAAGTTTTCTAGCTCATATAATGCATATTGTTTACGAGTCGCTCTATATGGCCGTATGAGCCAACCATCTAATTAGTTAGATGTCTTCTTGGCCAAAGTTAGTTATGTTTTGCGATGTAAGCCCCAATACTCCGGTTGTGTAAACCGTTAAGTTGTATCTTTCATTTCTTCTTTATTAATGAACTATATTATTTGAGTACTCTGAGTGAGTTGCTCGTTGAGTTATGAACTCCGAGACGTGTAGCTGTTGAGCGTATTTTAAAATGTTGTTCACTTTCGTTAATGGCAGGGGTTTATTCTAAGGCTTTGAGCTTGGAAACAGTCAGTTTTTAGAGAAAACTCTGTCCGTTTCACCCCAGAAATTAGGTAGGAAGTTAGGAAAACGTAACGCTCCTGGCCGTAGGGGCTGGGGGTGTTACATTGATAGTATCAGAGCAAGGTCCTACAACCATAAGCCACGACCTGAGTCTTGCATCTCATATAGTTGCTTAGGAATGCGTCCACGATGACGTGATACAGGCCTGCCTTGTGAGTAAATGTGAGCTTTATGTGAATGTTAACGCATTTACCTAGTTAGGTGTAGCTTTAGTGAACTGATTGGCTGGATGAAAGAACCATTTGCTAAGGTATAGGCCGAGCAGCTTGTATTCTTGTGGGTAAGTTAAGTGTTAGGTAAATCAAAGTTGCTTCGCTTATATGCCTTAGTGATTTTAATCGAAAGTTTAAAGAACATTTGATTTGAATTCGAATGATTGGAAAAGCCTTAACTCTAAGCTCATCTTTGCCCCTGAAGTATGATTTGCTCATTAGGCCCTATAATAGAGTGAGCAGATGTACTCGAAGGTTGGTAGAGAAAGAGCTAGAAGCAATTAACCATCCTTTTATTAAAAACAAAGAGATTCGAAATAGATAAGCTATTTTTCATCCTTTGAAACTCAAGATTTTGAGATGTTAATGCGGTTTTGACTGTCGAGCCAAGTTTATCTTACACCGAAGGATTAGCTTTCTATTAGTGATGATGAAGGAGTTTAGATTCACAAATATGCACCCTCATGTGTATCAAATGTTGCTTGTAAATGTGTATGTGCTAAGATGTGTGCGTCGGTAGAATCCTTCGTAACGGGCCAAGAAGGGAATGATGGGAAATTAGTTGTTATGATTGATAATCCTACTAAATGGTACCTTGCTGTTGTGAATTTTGAATTGCCTGAGTGAATTAGGGGATATTTTCGCATGCATGCTTGAAAAACTAAATGTTAGTGGCAGGTTCTCGTTAAACATTGCGTAAGTGTACCTACTGTTCCCCTTTCTTGCCATTGTTGCCTAAGCCGTGCATTATTTGCATTCCATTATATGGGTTGTTATTCGTGAATGGGGTGACGATGTTTTGCCTAGAACGAACCCTAATACACCTAGAAAAGGAAAGAGAGGAAGAACCTAGCAAACTTTAGAATTGTACACAGTAAACAGTCCCTACTAAGTTAAGCGACCTACAGTAAGACTCTTATAATCACTTGTGGGATAGGTGTACCTCGTAAGACCTCAAGTGGTACTTATAAGACCATTAATGTCGACCGTACTCAAAACAAACATAGCCATACCATCGCATATAGTCTGAAGCCTATAGAAGCTTATATAGTTATTTAAGGTCGTTATTTGTGACTAGTTATATGTTTTATGAATGAGCTATTGCACATCTGGGAGTTTGCTTGACTTGAGTCTAGTTTGGTATGTGACTTGATTATTCAGATGATTTAAGTTTTGTAATTCATGACATGGCATAACCTCTAACTCATTGCTTACATTCCGTGAATTCTATGACTCCACGTAATAGTTGAATAACTGCATACACACATATTTAAAGCTTGGTAAGGCGACCCTAGAAACCTACATTCACGTATCCTTGCCCTTATATGTTTGATCAGAGTAGCGCAGCGGAAGCATGCAAGCCCATAAGCTATAGACCTAGGATTCGTCTAGGAGCATAACCGTTCATTTGTATGAATCGATGACTTAAAAAACAATCACTTCCAAGTAGGGACCTTAGGGAAAGTCTCCCCACCATCAAAACCGTCGACTTATATTATGCCTTAGCATTTCCATCTCAAAGTTGTTCTTATCGACACGATATGCTAGTTTATATTGTTCGTGATTCTTGATCTTCAGTGCTCTGTTGTTAACCCCTACGTGATGTCAATGTGAATTCAAGTGTTACTTTGAGTTCCTTCATTGTCCTTGTGATGTAATTTGATGTCTCTACTATCTTAGTGTGATGTGGTAACTTCTCGTAAATGATTTAACCTTAGATTGACATAATATCTTCATGTTTTAGAACGAACCTGATTAAGTTAACCCCTTCATATGACCTTGACATGTCCTGTCTAAGTTGCCACGAATGTAAGGCCTGTAAGTTAGCTGGAACTAATGTAAGAACATAGGAATGTAAGTCATATATACTTTCATTTTGTGAATTGCTTGCTATATGTATATCAACCGGTTTCATGTTACTTCCAATTTCTAAACTTAAGAATGTAGAATTACTGATACTATGCAATACTATGTGATGCTATTGTACTTAAATGATGCTATGTGGTGCTATGTGATATTATTATTCTAATGTGTTATAGAAATCTCTGAGTCAACCATTGTGATCCCAAAGGTGACTTGAATTCATGTTTTAGAATGAGACTACTTGAATATGACCTTAAAGAGTCAACTGCCTAATTGTCATTCCTTTAAACTTCAATTCATAGCAATGCATGTACATAAAGTTGTTGCTTACTAGTGGATTCAGTTTAGATTATCAAGAATCTATTTTCTTTTTTTTTAAAAAAAACAAGCTTAATATGGTTGTCTATGCCAACTCATTTGCCCCTCTTCAATGCGATTTGCCCTCGGCGCCTAAATAGAGTGAGTAGACGCTTGAAGAGAATTGGCGAGTAGGAGACTGGATAACATAACCCATTTTCTTTTGATTTAAATGATGTAGTGATTACAAATGGAACCTTTTGGAAACCTACCGTGTAGATCATAGTTTGTGTGCGTACATTCTAAGAATGACTGAACTTAGTTTGGAATTTCGAGGACGAAATTCTTTTAAGGGGGAAAGAGTGTAAGCCCCGCCTTCTTTGTTTTAAGTTAACCTGGCTGTTTTACCTTCTAAGTTATAAAAATCGTAGTTTTATTAACTATACGAGTTAAATTATTACTAATGTGCTTATGTGAACGATAATTTTATTAAAAAAGAATGTTTTCGTCGCTATTAATAATATTATTATTATTAGTTTTGAAAATCTTTTGATAATTTTTAGTAAGCGTTAATATAAGTTATTAGCGAGCACTAAATCGAGTAAGCACCTGAATACGATTAAGTTGTCAAACTTAGAATTAGCTTCGAGGTTTAATAAATCAAACCTTGACGTATTTGAGAACAAATAATCGATGAAGGGTCGTATTATCGATTTGGGTTTAGAATAAGACGTTCGAGATTAGACTAGCTAATGGTTGATAAGCTAGCTTGAATAAATAAATAAATAAATAAAAACAAATAAGGGGTCGAAGCCCCTTACTTTCCCAGTAAAAGGGGCACGACAGGGGGGATTCTTAGACCCCAGCCTCCGAAACCAGACCAGAGAGATAGGGGGGCCGACGGACAGCAAGCCGCGGTCGAGGACGATGGTGGCGCACCGGCGAGTCAGGCGCGGGCCAACCTCTGCGACACCATGACAGAGAGAGAGAGTGGAGCGAAAGAGAGAGGGAGTGAAAGGGGTCCGAGGAACTGTGGCCCATACCGGCGACCGTCGAAGCTGAGGCCAGCAACCAGGCGGCGGTTGAGCCCGACTCTGACAACCCCCGGTAGCAACATCAATAAAAGGGCTAAAATCAGGTCTGGGTCGGGTTGCTTCGAGTCTGAGAGTAACAATAGAAAGGGATGAAATTCGGGTCCTTAAGCGTCCAAATTCAGCCCCAAAGCCCCAAAATCGAGTCCTCTATCTTGGAGTCCAAGTGGGTGTTTCTCGCCTCCTAAGTATTAGTAAATTCGAAACGTTTTTAACCCTTAGGATGAGATGCATGCTAGTTTAAGGTTGATTAGGCTGACTGACACTGTAAAGTGATTACGTATGTTTAGTACGATTAAATTCAAGCCCAAATTATGCATGTTAAATCAAATGATTCATGCTTGAATCGATACTTGCTAAGTTAGCTAAGTCATGTCTAAAAGTAGCTCCTGAATCAACCTAAGCATGTCTTGAATCAATGCCTGCTAAGTTAGTTAATTAATGTTTGAAAGTAGCCTTGAAACGACCTAAGCACGCTTTAATTCGATGCATGTTAAGTTCAATTAATTCATGCCTGAAGTAAGTTCGAAATAAACTAATAATGCTTCGAATTAACATGTTAGCATTCGAATCGATGTTTGTTTAATTAAGTTAATTCACGCCTAAAAAGTAGTTTCGAATTAACATGTTAGCATTCGAACTGATGCTTGAATAATTAGTTAATGTATGTCTGATTAGTCGCTTCGAATTAACCTAATAATGCTTCGAATCGAAATAGGTTAGTTTAGTGAACTCATGTCTATAAGTAGCTTCGAAACAACCTAGGCGTGCATGTAATTGATGCTTGTTAAATTTGTAAAAGCTACGCTTGAAAATGACATGTTACCTTTTGTTGTGAAATACGAATGTGATAAGGTTCATGCTTTGATTAGTTTAAGTTGGTTTGTTAAGCATTATTTCAAGTTAAGGCAAGATAGTTGTATGTGTACATGTGGTTATATATATATGCTTGTGGTGACGCACCGCTGGATGGTGTTGCTTGCTCAGGTAAGTACATAAGCCCCATTACACGTTTCATATAGGCCTTCATGATAATATGCTATAGTTCTAGAAATGAAAATCGAGATGGTAGTTAGATGGCTTGAGGTTGAACTCATGCGAGTTTTGAGTTTCTTTGTGGTCGGTGTTTGTGAGGAGGGAACCTGGGTTGTGATTGACCGCAATCGTCGTGATTGACCGCAATGTGTGGCTCATGTTACTAGGATGAATTACGAAGTGTTTAAACGTGTACATGTGCACCCCTACCCTTTCTATGTCATTAAGTTTGATTATTTGCATAAGGGTAAGTTTTGAAAAAGAAGGATTTCATGTTTTGAAATGATAGTAGCCATAATTGTTAGTGCATGATAGCCTATTTTAACTAAATAAATATATTTTTGGGAGTGAACTCGCTTGAACAGGGGAATCCCTAAAGAGTTTTACAAAGGTGTGAGTTGTATGATAAATGATTTCGCTGTGAGAAGCAGCAAACTTATTAGCCGTTATGGCTATTCGCTTTAAATTAGCTAACATAATGTGCTCTAGATAATATGATATGAATGATGTTAGCCTACGGAATAAGTTCTGGTACTAGGAAACCCTGGAAGACCCTGACGAGGGTAATGGTCCAATATGTTAAAAGTAGCCATCCTAAGAGTAAGAGCTTAAGTGTAAGCGTGAGGTCTCACTATGGGGTTGAGAATAGATCTCACCTAATCAGCACCCTATAGTGATCTTATGGCAGCACTATTTTCCTAATAAGCAAAGAAAAGCAGTCGACATCTCGCCACTTTAAGTATTTCAGAAAGAAAGTTTTTAAGGGCCATTGAGAGGCTAGAATGAATAAAATGTGATAAGCTTATAAGGGTCCTCATAGAACCAATACAAAAGAAATTCCTTTTAAAGAACGTGAACCTCACGAGGTTATGAAAAGTTTTTTCAGCGAAAGAAAGGAAAATTTTTATGAATCCCTAATGAAAAAGGTTTCTAAGCGCAGTTGAATGCGATTTCAAGTAATATGTGGCCATACTCTTATAATGCATCTAGCATATGAGTTTGAATGTGCATGTTCTGTGAAAGAAAGCTCCCTACATAATCTCTACTCCCTGTGTTTAAGCATCTCGTGTAAGTGCATTGGTTAGTCAAGGCATGACTCATATGTATATCACACAACCAATGAAAGAAAGTTCTGTACTTAGCCCTCATTGCTTGCTTATGTGACTTGAGTACTTGGTTTTTAAGAAGTTTGGTTATTTAGAAACCTAAAAATGGGTTTGAGCGGCTAAAATAAAATTTATGGATAGTGATCCTTCCTTAAGGATTTATGATTGTCTAATATGAGATTAAAGTATGAATATGTGGTATGTGACTATTGTGTGTAGTATTGCCTGCAACGGTTTTGGTTTTAAGGGGTCGAGGAATACTCACTGAGCGTGTGGTTCCTCATCCCATTACTTTTTCTCCTTTTTCCCCAGTTTGCATTATAACAAGTAGAAGCCAATTCACTTATGCCGAGATGAATTCTATTCTTGCTTGTAAGGTGCCATGCGTGCCCATTTGAAGGGGTCTTACGTGTTTAACGAAGTCATGTAATGTATTCCTAGAATTGTAAACGTTCGTAATTAAGTTTTCTAGCTCATATAATGCATATTGTTTACGAGTCGCTCTGTATATCCGTATGAGCCAACCATCTAATTAGTTAGATATCTTCTTGGTCAAAGTTAGTTATGTTTTGGGATGTAAACCCCATTACTCTGGTTGTGTGAACTGTTGAGTTATATGTTTTATTTCTTTTTTATTAATGAACTATATTGTTTGAGTACTCAGAGCGAGTTGCTCATTGAGTTATGAACTCCGGCGCGTAGTCATTGAGCTTATTTTAAAATGTTGTATGCTTCTGTTGATTGCAATGGTTTATTTTAAGGCTTTAGCCTGGAAACGGTCAGTTTTTAGGGAAAAATCTATTTATTTCGCCCCAGAAATTAGGTAGGAAGTTAGGAAAACATAACGCTCCTGGCCATAGAGGCTGGGGGTATTACACTGAGAGCCTTGTCAAGGATATGGTAGATTGCATCTTTGGAATGACTCTTGAGTGAACCTATGTTACATTTTAAACACATGAGCGGGAGTGATTCATATTTCCTAAAAGTCAGGTTCTATCAGTTTATTTAGCTCTACAATTCCATGCGCTTGCATGACATGCTTTATCGTTCTTTCGGGGTGATCAAGTTTGATATCGAGTTTGTGGTCTTACACTTCTTCGAAAACATTCACCTTCATCTGATTTTGAAATGTTTTGTGCACTATTTAGGGTTACTGTTGATTGACATTCTTTCTTATGATATGCTATGGCTTGCCAGCTTTAAGGAGGTTATTATGTTTTGAGTCCTAGATGCATTTCCCTTGTCAATTTTATATAGTGTTTGCTTGAGGACAAGCAACGGTTTAAGCATGGGAGAGTTTGATAAGTGCTTATCATATATATCATTTTAGGGTCATTTTTGCTGGATTTTTTAGGAAAATTATATGCTTTATGTGATAATTTATACTCCTTTTTGGTTTTACACTGGGGTATGGTTGTTTGATGTGTTTTGCAGCATTTTAGGCCATTTAACCCAGCACTTGACTCTAAATGAGTGTATTTGGACTCACCATGGATGTGCCTAAATTGCTATGCCCATGGAAGAGAGGAAGAACAGAAGAATGATGAGCCAGAGAGCTCCACGGTTAGCCCGTGGTGGAGACATAACAGCTAGCCTGTTCATTTTCCCTCATCGTGTGACTGAGATTGATTTGGTTTTCCTATAAATAGGGCCTCCTTGGCTACTGAAAGAGCAATTCCCATCTCGTCATTCCATTCTCTAATTCTACTTAGGATTAGAGATTAGATTATGGGGAGAGAGAGAGTGAGTCCGAGTGAAGATTTGTAAGGATTTTATCCTGCGTTCGCAAGAGGGTTCAAGCGCGTTCTTTAGCTGAGCATCTCTTCCCTCTTCTCTTCTCTTCTCTTTTCTCATATTTGTCTTTCGTAATTTTGATTATCTTTGTTGTTTGATTTTGGATTTATGCAAACATTTGTTAGTTTCTTGATCTTGTGTTGATATCATTTGGTGCTTTCGGAATTGTTAGATTATTTTATTGAATTCTAGAAGTTTATCGTCTTGTGAGAGACTTAATCACTTTTTGCATGTTGTGGGTATTTGGATGAAGGACTTCAAGCTGAAATCTCAACTACTAGAATCCTAGGATTTGACTTGATTACATGATGTCTTGACAGAGAATTACGGATTGAGAAACCATTGATTTGATAATCGTGTACCTAATGAACCCAAACTAATAGAGAAATCCATGAAAATTGATTATTGATTTGATTTCGGTATTTCACTTTGCCTAGAAAGAGGGTTGTGATACTTCTATTATCAGTTTTAAAACAATCAGTTAAGGAAAAAGTGCTTGATTGATGCATGAATTGAGAAATTGCTAGTTTCGCATAATTCCATGATTATTTAACCATTAAATTAGATACTAGATTAATTTAGTTTTAATATCAAACTTTGATTCGCTTAGCATATCTTGAGGGATTATAACCTAATAGTTTCACCTAGTCCCTGTGGGATTGACTTTGATTTGCTAGAACGCCACTGTGCACTTGCAACCGTATCAAGTTTTGCCTATATCAAACATGTATGTAGCCAATGCCAATCATTTATTCATGATCTTTTTTTTTGCTTTTTTCCTTGCTTTTTTTTTTTTTTTGGTTTGCAACGTGATTCTTTTCTTTTTGTTTTTTTCTTCTTCTACTTGTTATGTTTTTCTTTTTTTGTTTTTTTTGTTTTCGTCTTTTTTTCTTTTTCTTCAACAATTTTTTTTTTTTGGTGCAATGAAACAAAAATTGCAATTATTGAAAGGCATAAGATTAGTGGCTATCAACTCACAACTGAATATTTATACACAACCCAAACAAGAGGGAACTACAACTAAACGCTCAATATCATTAATCTCTCAACAAACCAGCATACCAAAGCCACCTTAAAGTCAAGTATCTCCAAAACCACCTACAACATGGATGAAGTGATGCTCGATAGACTTGGCTTAAAGGTTAGAATATGCGTTTGGCCAAAGGCTAATATGACGGGATCACAACAAAGATGGATATAAGCTCAAATGGGCTAGCAAAGGGGAAAAACATGTAATACAAAGGTAGGCTATTTGACTATGTGGCTAAAATGGTCATAGAAAAAATGCCTCTATCATGTCATCAACTATGCACATGCTAATGTGGTTTTGAACAAGAATCTAGGCAAGTTCTAAAGATGCAACAAGGAAGAGTCTTACACATGAAAGAAATATGAGATTAAATATAATGAATTAGTATAAATAAGGCTCAAAATATCACGGGATATCTACCAAAGTCTCATTAAGCTCATAAAATGAGTCAGTGTACAAACATTAGTGCTAAGAACTCTAAGGGGTAATAAAGTTTTCAAATAAGATAAGGGTCAAAATAAGAAACATTACAAAACCTTTACAAATTTTAGCACCAAAAGGGATTATACATCAAAAGCTATTCAAACTCATAAAAGCTATTTTGCCTAACAAACATATCATTGAAGGTTATCTCAAACCAATCCTCACCATCTCTATATGCAAATATAAAATGCAAACCTAAAAATCAATGAAATGCAACATGCAAACAAAAAGAAACCTAAAACTATATGCTCGAGCATGTATGCAAGCTAATAACCTAGAAAAATCATAGGAAGGATTAAAGAATGTAGTCCATATGATTTTCCTAGGAAAGTCTCCTAGGCGTACACAATAAGGATCAATGTAGGGATTATACTCTCTAAAGTAGCCTAGGGACATAAAATTATCAACTTTCCCACCAAGCACCTCAAGCACGTTATCTTCATTACCCAAATCAACATTAGCATCAAAAATCATAGGATTACTAATAGGCACATCAATATAATACTCGGGGGAATGAGAGGGCAGTGAACAAAGAGGGGAAGCATCGGAATGATCAAGAGGATTGGAGAAAACAATATTACGACCAAGGCTAGGAGACTCCTCATGCAAAAACACATCACATGACCCCTCCAAAGAAGTCTTATCTAGATCATGCACCTCATCTAAAATATCTTCCAACTCAAAATAGTCATCAACAACATCAAACCTAGCTACCCTATAAGGCTCAACCAGCCCGGGCCTCGTGCACTGAGCTAAAGGAAAGGATGAATCATGTAAGGTCAAGACATCATCAGGTATTGTCCATGGGTGATACAAAGCTAGGTTAAGCATAGCATACATAATAAGGACACGAATTGATATCATAGTTAGAAGAATTACACAAATCACACCGAAAAGGATCATAATACTATCTAGCATAAAATGCACAAGGATCATGAAAAGAATAACCAAAAACACAACTAACCTTCTTAAACTCGAATGAATCCTAAGCAATCCACTCAAGCAAATACCATGCATCATAAAAATCCCAATACTCTAAAAGAGTATGAGTTTTACTATTTACACCCTCATCAACGATATCCAATATTTCCCATTTACCCACACAATAACCACACTGAGCAAGAAAAATATTTAATCGCTTAAAATACCTACAAAATAATTCATGCTCGAATTGGGAAAAATGAAAAATTGCCATCGTTGTAACTTTTTCTTTCAATTTTTTAATTTTTCTAAATCGTTTTTTTTTTTGGTTTTTTTTTTCAAAGTACAACAAAATGCTTAGTCAAACCTATGGTCATTTTCACAGCAAAAAGACAATCATCCACCATCCCATTCCATTCCTTTTTCTCTCTTCAAGTATATATGGATTTTAGATTAGAGTGAGGGATTATAACCCAGTAGTTCAACCTAGTCTCCGTGGGATCGACCTTGATTTGCTACAATGCCACATGCGCTTACAGCTGGATTAGCTATATCCTTACAATGCATCGAGCATATAAGTTTTCAAATGTGCATATTCTTTGAATAAGACATGAGCCACTGCGTTTTCAATTTGAGTATTTGAAAGCACTTTTGTTCTATCCTCATTGCTTACTTGCTTATGTGCCTAAATGCTTGATCATTAGGGAAGTTTGGTTATCAAGAGCATAGCAATAAGTTTAAGTGGCTAGTATGAAGCTCAAGTGTGATGATGATTCCTTTTAGGGACTATGACTGTCTAATATGATAGTAATATACAAATGACGTATACCTGCTATTTATCATTATTGCCTGCGAATAGTTTGGGTTTTTAAGAAGTTGGGAAATACTCACTGAATGCGTGGTAGCTCATCCCATTAATATTTCTCCTTTTCCCAGGTTTTCATTGCAACAGGTAGAAGTCAATTTACTTATGCCAGGTTGGAGTGTACCCTTACTTTGAAATGGTGCCATGTGTGCACATACAGTAGTGGATCCACGTGTTAAATGATGTAACAAAATGTATCACTAGAGTTGTAAATATATGTGAACAAGGTACACTAGTTCATGTAATGCATATCGTTCGCTCTGTATGACCATGTAAGCCAACCATCTGATTAGTCAGTCATCTTTGTTTAAGTTGTTTATTTTTGGGATGTAAACCCCGGTACTCTGGATGTGTGATCCGTTGAGTTATATCTTTTATCTCTTTCTTTATTAATGAATTATATTGTTTGGTATACTTCGAGCGAGTGGCTCATAGAGTTATGAACTCCAGCGTGTAGCTGCTTGGCCTATTTCGGTGTCCTTTTATACTTCTATTCATTGCAGGGATTGAATATAAGGCTTTATGCCTGGGAAATGATCAGTTCTTAGGCGAAACTCTACCCGTTTCGCCCCAGAATTTAAGTAGGAATTAAGAAATCATTAATGCTCATAACCCTAGGGGTTGGGGGTATTACAGATTACTTGTAAATCAAGGAATGGGAATGGGAGACTAACTTCAACCAATATGTATGTGGTTTGCTAAGCCTCTCATGCACGTTAAGTAGCTATTGATAGATGAGTGTTCTCTAAAAGACAAGGATTTTAACTCATGTGATTGTAATCTACAATTTTTTTTTTTTTTTGGTGGTTGTGCTATTTTATTTATTCTAAACCCTTAAATTTAACATGAATGGTATATCTTAATTTGCTTCTTTTGTAAATTTAATTATCATTTTATGTTACTTAGAATTCATTATGTTATTTGAGAACTTCGATCCTGGTGCAACGCAAGGTATCCAATGGAGTTTGTTGTCTAATCAAGAAATTTTTTCCCTTTTCATGTGTTCTTAATCCAAATAAGTGAGAAATACTTAAAATTTTTCTATGTAATTTATTCTCTTAGTTTTTTTTCTATATTTTTTTCTTCTTATTTTCTTCCTTTCATGCTGCCTCCTTTTTTCTCTCTCTATATGTAATTTCGTTTATGTGAAAAGATTGGACTTGTTGTACTTCTTCCTTAAATTAGGGGTTTTCATTTTACTTTTTGACCCCTTAAAACCTACTTTCAAACTATGATACTACAAGATAAGCTTTCAAAGATATGATGGTACAAAGTAAGTTTTTTCTTCAAATGCCCACCCCTAAGCAACTGTTTAGCTACCAACTGTGTGGACATGTTTTCCCCCGTTTATTTTGCCTGATAGGATGAGGTGGTACTTTGATTGTATGTATCTATCATGAATGCTGGTTTACTTAATTGTTATGAATATATATCGCTGCCCCCCTCTCCACAAAAACATGGCATTGGGTATCAATTTGCCAACAAGGGTTTTGCATACGTTTGTTGAGGATTATAAGAGCAGTTAATATTAATGAGATATCCCTATTATTATTTTGTAATGTAAACCATTAGCTCTCAATGACAATAGGCTTGGTACACATATGTCAGGAACAAAAATAAGCTCTATGTTAATTAGGTTAAGCAATGTAAAGTACGGCTCCTTAAGATAAGAGAGCACGAGCACTACTATCAGAAAAAGAATTTTCCGATGGATATTCCGGCCGATAGCATCTGTCGGAATAAGGCCGGTCGGGAATGCTTTCTGATGGAATTCGTAAGTCCGTCGGAACGGAAGGCGACCGACAGATGAGTCAGTCGGATGCAAAAAAAGTCTAGAAAAAATTTCAAAAGAAATTGATTTTTTTTTTTTGCGGATTTCAACGTAATTTTTAAATTTCATTTAAAAAATATAAAAAATACAGTACCCAACTATAAAAACATTTTCCAATATATCTAATACAAAATAAATTCTCAACGTTGATGTTAAATTGATATTAGCATTAAATTATACTTAATTAATAAAAAATTATATTCTTTAATAATAAAGTACAAAATTAAGAACAAATTATCATCCTAACAGACTGATATTAACGTAACAAATTAACTATATAAACTATTAAATTTGCATAATTACATGCGAACTAATTATATAAATTATTAAATTCAACATATATACTTAATTCACTATAGATTTGTACAAATTACACACGAGAAAACCTTCTCAAAAAGTAGATGACGAATGACGGCGGTGGGATGGCGACAAGCAGCGGTGAGGCAATGGTAAGCGGCATGCTCCCTCTTCTCTCTCTCTTTCTCTCTCTCTCTATTTTCCGAAATGAGCACCGAAAAATGAAGCATGCGGCGAAATTTATAAGAGAAATTCTGACAGAATATTCCGTCGGAATTTCGTTGGATTTTTCCGTCGGAATATTCTAAAAATTTTGAATTTTCCCTCAATTCAAGTCAGGGTCAAAAAAATTTTTTTTGAAATTTTTAAATATTTTCCGAAGGAATGCCATCGGAATATGTCAGAATTCCATCGGAAAATTCGTTGGAATTCTAGCGAATTTATCAGAATCTATCGAAATTCCGTCGGAGATTCTAACGGACCTATTTTTCATCGGAAAATTTCGTGGGAATAAGCCGAATTTTTAGTAGTGGAGTCTCAAAAGTTTAGATCATTTCAATGCATTGAGTTAATTATTTGGTTACAAGAAATAGCAAAGTAATTTTGAAAAATTGGTTGTGGAAGAAGGTTACAATTGAAGGAAGCCTTTTAAGAAGTGGACTATCGAATAATACAAAGAAAAGAATCAAAATTGAATTTCAGATTTTTTTTTTAATTTTCTTAAGTTTTAACTTTAAGTATAATTTGGAACGGTATCACATGAGATTTTGGTGAGTTCAATGTGTACGAATCCACATAAGAAGCATGCTAGCACCTCGTAAACATGGGTTTTATAAGCTGCTTCAAGTTGTACAATATTTGTGATTTATCTCTGTGCTTAGCCTAGAACTTTTCATTTTCCCCTTGAGTTAGCCTTTTTTGACTATTGTAATAGGCAAAAAGATGTTATTAATAAAGCTCTTTGTGGTGTCTTTTCTCTTGTTTCTTCATTGTGTATCCCTTGTTGTTGCATTTATCTATATACTCGGTCATTCTTTTATCTAAATTAGAAGTTAATTACTCTGTAAACTCTACCTCAAAATTATCTATGAAACTTTTGATTTCTTATGAGACTGTAGTATTTTACAATGATGATTATATATCCAATGTTATCTAATCCACAATAATGAAGTACTCATTGTTGACTAATGCTTTGATGATTAATAATCAATTTTTTTACAAGTTTTAAAGTAGTTACCAATTAAATTATAATACAAGTCATGAGTACAAACTTATCCGTGCACAACACGTGCGATCCCTCACCCTAGTACTCTAAAATGACAATCAAGTGAAAATGCAGAAAGTCACGCTTGCACTATTTGTCTAACCCATACGAATACCCCAATATAAGATGGTCTCCACCCCCCCTAAAAAGGAAATTGGCCATATTTCAGTAATTTTGACCAACTTTCCAAGACGACTTAATTTTGAATTATTAACATCGAAGATCCACCAAAAAAGAATTTGAAAATTTGCTAACTTTTAGACAATTAGGTACAACATTTCATAACAAAATTCAAAATTTACTGACTTTTAGACAAATTAAATACAACATTTGATAACACGTTTTCTTTCATACTTACTGCATTATGATCCAACTTATTACTCTTCAGGTTATAATCAATGTGAATGTCCAGCAAGCACAATGCACTTTTAGAACAATCTAAGCAAATAGAGATAGTTTGGTGAATTTTGTTCCATTGCATTCTGTCCCATTAATATAACATAAGTGTTATACTTAAAGCTAATATGTTTAAACTGGAGCTTGTACTCTCAAAATGATACTACAAAGGAGGGTAAGTATTTAAGGTACCTAAAGGGTGAAAATGGGGAGAGCTTGGTCTAATTATTTGTCGAGAGTTTGATCAGGAATTAAATGTAGAAGGAATTCAGTCTTAATTGATGACTTTATTTTTCATAAGGTGAAATTGCATGCTATTTTTAGCCTCTTGGCTTAATAATAATCCCGAAAAAAGTATTTTAGGAAGCCAAAGGGTGTCTTTTTTTTTTAACATGTAGAAATCTGATGATGATATCTTAAACCCAATTTGTATGCTTGAGAGTTCACATAGAATAAAACTCGGTTGTTTGAACATGAGCTATGATTAGAACGTAAAAAGCACACAATTAGTGGGCTTGATCTAAGCTCGAGAGCTACGTGGTTTCCAGTTGACCTGGCAAAGCGACTTGAATCCATACTCGAACCTACACCAGAAATAACTTATTCAAAGTGGACTCAAAATCGAAAAATGATGCGAAATCAAACATGTTCCATCAAAGTTTTTTTTCTTTGCAAGACTAGCTTATTTGACCAAATATCAACCGATCTGAAATTAACTCGACCTGAAATCAAAACGAATTTTGTTCATCAGAACATGACCTGACCCAAAATTTACCCGAGCAGAAACTAAACCGATTAACCGATTCATTAAGTCTAGTTTTCAAGCCTAGCTCAGAAGCCAAACTTTTCCTGGTTGGCTTAAAAGTTCAATTGAGTTGCTTGCAAACGGCTCCTCTAGAGCCCAAATTATAGTGGACTGGGTGTTGAAGAAAAGGCACATGGTTTCCTACAAAAACTAACTTCTAATTTAGATAAACTAGACTTAATTCCCTTGCGATGTAATGGTTGAATTAAACTCATTTTTTAAAATTAACTATTCAAGTTAAATTGCTAGAAAAATACAACATTTAAAATTTATTTATCAATCTATTTTAAAATTTGCATTTTTCTAGCAATTTAACTCGAACAGTTAATTTTTATGTTCACATTTTAAAATATACACATTCTCATTTCATGAAGAATGCGTAATCTTACTATAAATGCTAACTACAACAATGCACCAATTAATTAAATACTTACCTCGAAAATTAATCGTATATATCTTTTTACTATTTAAGCTCAATTTTGTTTTTAAAGAAAAACCATTATTTGAATTCATTTTATTAATTGATTTCAAAATTTTTGGATTGTTTAGGTTACATGTATGTGTTGTCTTTACATTTGTAAAAATAAATGTTTACATAAACTATGTCTTCTAAACTTTCTAATTCTATGATGATGTGTATACATTAACAATCTTATTAATCCATTAATTAGTATAGTAATTAATAACATCTGTAATTACTTTGTTAGGAAGAATATGAACAGTCTGGTTAGTTTTGAAAAATAAATTGTGAGTGAGAAAAAAAAAATTAAGAGGACATATAATTTTAATAAATTTTAGTCATTAATAAAATGACACTTGGCATAAGCATATAAGATCACTCAATTTCATTTATAGTTACATAGATACCAAATTTAATAGATAAGTGGCACGGTTTAAAGGCGAAATTTGTGTTTTTCATTAGTACGTGCTCCGTGAGTCTCTTGGAATCAACTTCTCTATGGATAGGAATATCGGTGGAGGTAATCTTGCCTACATCTAGATCTCTCCAAATCTCGCGAAAGCGGGACCCACACTAAAAAGTAATGTTGTTGTTATATTAGTATGTTCTACCACAAACTTTGTGATTATTTGCTTCATTTGATGGAATGAACAAAACAGAAAACCACGTGACAATACTGATTTGTTATAGTAATATCCTTTACGCCTATTAATTAGCAAATCATAATTTGACAATCGATATAATTGATTATAGCTATTACTAATTTTATAATTCAGCCCATCTACGTACCTAATCTTTTAAGGCAAAAAAATATTTGTCATATACACAAAGATCTTAATTAAGTCGTAACTCTAAAGGTAAGGGTAAGTCCGTGTTCAGCAACAGTATTTTGAATAGTATTTGGTGTTTTGATCAAATCAATACGTTAATCAGACAACAGTATTTTGAATAGTTTTTGGTGTTTTGACCAATTCAATACATTAATCAGTCAATTTTTAGTATTCGGTAACTTAGTATTTTAACTCGCATTAAAAGTAGTGTTTAGCATTTTAAGCAACGTTTCTGAAAAGTTAACAATATTAACTTTTGGTATTTGGAAGTAGAGTTTCATACTTTTTGGCCAAAAAGTATCCTTTGAAAATTATCTACATTTTTTATGTCAATTTACTTTAGTCAGTTAACCCAACAGCTAAATTTATGGAACACGTTTATATCACCCGCTCATCTAAACAGTTATCCGCTAATAGCTCAATTATAAACATTATCAGTTACCTAAACAGCTAATTTTGCCAAACAAGACCTAAATTATGAACATAAACCCGATAAATTTTAGTGTGAAATGCACCATCTGTATATATTTCATTCATAATAAAAACATAAACAGGATGTGCATAGTGAATGTGATTCTATGGATCTTAGGTTTGGTTTTTTGCAAAACATAGTCAATGTATAACAGTAACTGATGGTCCTTAATAAGTTCTTTTACCTAATTTTTAGATTTCTAATGTATATATATGTAGCTCACTGTGCTTAGAATTTAGATGGGCAATGTCCCCGTGTGAGGCTAACTCTTTGGCCCCCTCATATGGAGAATTAGTAAGGACAAACATCCCATCCTTTTTATCTTCTCCCTCTTGTAATCTCTCTGTTTCTGTGTTTTAGCTGCTCCTTCACAGTACATGCTAGTTGCCATTGCTTGTGTGTTACATTACATGCATGCACTCTGACCTCTTGGTGCATTACTTTTGTCTTCAAGTTTTGTAGAATCACCATGGTCCATCACCTCAAAACAATTAGGGATTTTAAACTACGATATATTCTCCTTGTAATATAAGGATTAAATTTAATGGTATATCAATTTTTAGAATTTTAAATATTTGATCAATAATATTGTTTTCATTATTCAAATTTATTTTTTGTTAGATTTATTTATGCCATATGTAACTAAACGTCTAGTAGTGATATTCATAAGTATTTGATTAGGGAGACGATGGAGGGTCTTGCTATGTAAATTAACAATTAAGTCAATATAATTAATATCACAACTAATAGAGTAATGGCATTTGGCAAAAATGTATGGAATCACTCAATTTTAGATATAGATTAGATAGATAGACATATGATATGGATAGTAGTAAGTGGATTGATTTGGGCTGGTCCAATGAATATTGATTCTGCCATGATGATTTTAATTTAAATCAAGAGAAGTTTATAAGTTGAGTAGATTTTTAAAAAGGAGTTGGATTAGTTCTAGTTAAAGGAGTTTGGACTCATGTCAACAGATATCGAGTCAAATATCCAGTTATGTACTTATGGACAAGCTGTCTATTGATTAATAAAAATTAACCTGCCTTCATCTTTTTAAAAAAAAAATCATGGGAAGGTGAACTCTAATAAATTAAAGAAGTTTTTAAAGAGTTGTTTTCCCTTAATCCATAATTCAATCATATGTCCAATCATGAATTTATATCAATCAACCATGGTTAGTAGGATACCACTTCCCATATAACCAGTTTTTCCCCTTAACTTATTTCCCTCTAGATAACACTACCATTTTTTTTTTTAAAAAAAAAAAGTCAAGCAAGTAGCCTTTGTTAATTTAATTGTTCAAAAGCCAGTAACAAAATGACCAGTCGTACTGCTTCATACAGCTACTATATTTTGAACAAGTCCTCAATATAACATGATCCATGACACATGATCATATGTAGATCATAGGATTGCTGCATTAAGTACATTTCGTGTGAAAGTATAGTATTGCTTGATTTGCTTCCACATATATTACCATCATAACTGATGTTTGAACTCTATCTAGATAGTATACAGTGACCATGGCCCCATTTGGGCTAATATAGATGAGTCGTTTGAGTACTGCCTAAAAATGCATAGGATTAAAGAGGGACATGTGAACATTTAGGGTCTGTTCTTTTCGTTGGGAAATATAGGTTGGTAAATGGATGAGGTTGGTTGAGATTGATTGAAGTGGATATTTCTTTGTTGAAATGGGTTGAAGTGGGTTGAACTTGGTTGAATTTTTTATATGATGGGTAGAAGTTGGTTAAAATAGTGGCAAGTGGGTATTTTTTTTAATTAGAGTTGGTGAAGTGGGTTGAAGTTGGTTGAGGTTGGCAAATTGGGATTTACCAACGAGAAGAACAGGGCCTTAATGGGGAGAATAACTAACGTCTCTAGTGAATTTTAAACTCACCTTTCTTATGTGAATGATAGGATTTATCCTACTGCACCATCTCATAGTTGACTAGCTAGTTATTTGGATGATGTTTAAATAGAGTTTAGTTCAAATCATATTAATTTCAATTTACGATATTTCTAATCGGATCTGATTTGTAATCAAGTGTCTTGTGACTCATGTAATCATATTATACTCAATCCTACCTAGTTTTCGCAAGAAATTTAAATCGTTAATGCAAATATATAATGCTCATAACAACAATAATAATAACAATAACAACAACAACAATAACCAGTGTAAGTTTGATCTGGATAGGTTCCCTTGCTTTTAAATTGTACAAACTACAATGTACATTGTATGACTGTATCAGAATTTAAGCAATCCATAATAATGGTAAAAAAAGGAGAGGGGACAACGAGCTGACTAGAAATGAATGGGCTTTTGCTCGTGGAAAAACTCTTATGCCCACTACCATTTATTAAGCATTAGTATGGGCCCGTGCAAAAGCACGGTGTATGTTTAAATAGACAATTTATAGATATATTATTGAAATAATAAATGGGTAGTTACTGTAGACATAATTAATACTATAATTTAGTGAAGAGAGGGGAAAAACTCAATGAAAAAGTTAAATATACAGCAACTTCGTGCATAAACAATATGATTGACAATTGAAAACTATATCATTGTGGAAGAAGTATATATAAGTATGATGGAGACATTAGATAGTGAACTTGGTACAAAGCATGCTAAATGGGATGATGACAAGTTAATCTATGATGCCAATGATGAAAAATTCACCTCTTTCTCTTGTACCTAAAACAAAAATCAAGATTTAGTGATAATTTGATTAACAATGATAGAAGTGACGTTTATATATACTCATTATCTACTAGGTATACCTAACATTAGTATGTTATATGTAATGAACCTCTCCCTCCCAATTGACTAGCACAATAAGAGCGATAGGAACTTCTACTTCATGGTGATGTGGAGGCTCCAGAATGAAAATCCAAGGTTTACCTCTGTAATAATCTATAATCGCAAAGAGTAATAGATGACCATATGGCTGTGGACAATAGTAACACAGGTTAGGTAACAATGGAATAATAAGTTGTGTGAACATGATAAGCATTGACAATGATAATACATGCACTGTATACATATCCAACTGGGTAGCGGTCGTATGTAAAAGAATTCGAGCATCCTCATAAAGAACAGTGAACTCTTTACAACCCGTAATATCTTGTAAGACAACTCTAAAGATGTACATGTATTTTTGAATTAAAAAGGGATGGTTACACTAATGCAAACATGCACTTAGGAACGCATAACAGAGTATCGAACAATAGAGAATCATGGATACAAACCTGATGCGAGTCAAACTTGGAGATCAGTATGAACAGTACGGTACATTAAGCGCGAATACATAACTATGGACACTTTTGTTGCAATTAGTACAAGTGTCATACAGCAGTGGGTGGATTTCAGTAATATATGCAAAAATCAGGAAATATCTAACCTGGATATAACAAAATTAGAAAATTATGTGATATTGAATGAATGTATGTAAGCATAAGGAACATTTGTTGAATAAATTTGTAGCTTACATTTGGCGCAGTTGCATGTTCATCTAATCTAATCCTTTTAGCTGCAAACAACTTTTCTAGATGGCACATACGTAATGTTCTCATATGCATGAAACTGAGATGCTTCATCACACTTGTAATGCCAGAATACCTAATACATATATAGAAAGTAACACATGTGAGGTCAAGTGTATATAACTTGCATGGAGAATGAATACCAAAATTAATGTTACATGTTGTATATATCATCCTTCAAAGTCTTCTGTTGCTTCAATATATGGGTTCATCAGCAATTTACTAATGTGTAAAGTAGAAACCGACATGCCTAAATTTATATTGCAGAAGAGAAAACATATTACTGAAATATACAATCAGAATAATGAAAATTAGATAGTTTTATGAATGAAATTATATCAAATGGATGTAAAGATACCTTTATAATTTCTAATGTGCACTCTGGAAGCAAGAAGTATATTTTCAGCAGTCAAATATTACTGAATATAGGTGCTCTCAACTTCTACAAAATCTCCCCATAAAGTCAGTCTCAATGGATGTATCTTGCACATATGTGTAATATGTATTAATCTTTATATAACTGAAATGTGACAAGAAATATGAACAAATATTAACTGATGACAATACATACTGCATGTCACAAAATAATAATTCCCGCCGTGCAGTGCCCCTATCCCTGGTCCTTTCTAAAGGATATATAGCCACTACCATGCCTATGACATCTATAGAACAATAGGGAATAAGAACCTTGGAAATATTCCAAAAGAAATACATGCATAAATTTAGGTAGCAAATGTTACTATATAAACAATATGTACCAACAACATTATCAGGTGTTTGTAGATGTCAGGGAACCCGGGTGAATGACACGAAAGAAGGCCGATGCTGGTAGGGAATATCCTGAGATTCATCAATGATGCCAAGAAGTGTCGTCCTCGGTGTAAAAACCAATTTGTAAAGGTTGGTCACCACATTCCGTTCGCCATCTGTGGCAGTATTAACTGAGAGTTCGGATATGTGATAAATCTTGCCAGCACTGAGTACCAACCTCCATCGAGTAATATCAGCATTGCCTTTTATGACATCGAAGATCTCATCACACTATAAAATAATGAAATGCATTCGTAAGCAACATACATGTATATGATATGGACTTTTTTCAACACAATAATCCAATACCCGGTAGTCCATGAATATAACTTTCCATAATGTCTGTCACCCATATACTTAAAAAAACATTGCTCACATGAGTTGAACCATCAATGTTACAGATCTACTGCAAGGGTTGATGGGGCATATAGGCATAGAAGTATGTGATGAAGATGCCATGTCTGTAATCTTAAAAAAATAAAACCAGATGGAATTGTACGATAATAATGCAGTGACCATATTATATTTGTGAAGGGAAGTATATTACTGTAAATAACGTCATTATTATATGATTGAAAATAGGTTAACCAAGCATACAAAATGTAATAGGTGAAACGAATAAGCAGTATGATTTAATAATCTACAAACGGCTCAATACGTCCCTATACACCACATTTTTTGTAACGCCGACTGGAACTCCTCCCTTATTACAAAGCAGTACTTTTAATCCAGAAGGGGATGAAACACGTGACAGTGCAACATAAAGTTGACCATGGCTAAACATGGACTTTGGAAGGTATACGTCAACTCTATTCAATGTTTTCCCCTAATTTTTGTTGATTGTCATCGCAAACTCTTGTTTTAGAGGGAACTGCCTTCTTTTGAGTTGTAGATCTGGAAGATTGGATGGTGTCAGATCGATTTTGGATATTAGGACAGTCTCTCCAACTTTTGAGCCAGATATTACTTTGGCCTCAATCACTCTATCACCCAACCTACTGACAATCAAGCGAGTACTATTGCACAACCCTATTGACTGATTTAAATTTTTTAATAATATAATCGGCACACTGACTTTAAGATCTAAACAATGATTTTGGCAACCCAAAATCTTCAAGGAATGCAATAATTCGGAGGGTTCCATGTCACTAAAAGGACCATAATTGTTAGCGTTTGAAAGACTATCACAATTCAACACACTACAAAATAATGAAATGCATTCGTAAGCAACATACATGTATATGATATGGACTTTTTTCAACACAATAATCCAATACCCGGTAGTCCATGAATATAACTTTCCATAATGTCTGTCACCCATATACTTAAAAAAACATTGCTCACATGAGTTGAACCATCAATGTTACAGATCTACTGTAAGGGTTGATGGGGCATATAGACATAGAAGTATGTGATGAGGATGTCGTGTCTGTAATCTTAAAAAAATAGAACCAGATGGAATTGTATGATAATAATGCAGTGACCATATTATATTTGTGAAGGGAAGTATATTACTATAAATAACGTCATTATTATATGATTGAAAATAGGTTAACTAAGCATACAAAATGTAATAGGTGAAACGAATAAGCAGTATGATTTAATAATCTACAAACGGTTCAATACGTCCCTATACACCACATTTTTTGTAACGCCCACTGGAACTCCTCCCTTATTACAAAGCAGTACTTTTAATCCAGAAGGGGATGAAACATGTGACAGTGCAACATAAAGTTGATCATAGCTAAACACGGACTTTGGAAGGTATACGTCAACTCTGTTCAATGTTTTCCCCTAATTTTTGTTGATTGTCATCGCAAACTCCAGTTTTAGAGGGAACTGTCTTCTTTTGAGTTGTAGATCTGGAAGATTGGATGGTGTTAGATCGATTTTGGATATTAGGACAGTCTCTCCAACTTTTGAGCCAGATATTACTCTTGCCTCAATCACTCTATCACCCAACCTACTGATAATCAAGCGAGTACCATTGCACAACCCTATTGACTGATTTAAATTTTTTAATAATATAATCAGCACACTGACTTTAAGATCTAAACAATGATTTTGGCAACCCAAAATCTTCAAGGAATGCAATAATTCAGAGGGTTCCATGTCACTAAAAGGACCATAATTGTTAGCGTTTGAAAGACTATCACAATTCAAATAGCTTTCCACATCTCCAGGGAGTATGGACAACATGATTGTGTTTATTTCATTGACATCATCATTTGTTGGTGTAAGAATCCCTCGTTCATGAAGATATGACCAATCTTCATACTTAGTATCAAAATCAGGGTAAATTGATATGATCAAATTGTTCAGACCATTCTTGTCATTCCGTATGAGGGATTGTTCCGGTATCATAATCCAATTAGGCTCTCTGTCATCTGAAATAGCAATTCCTTGCACTTGACCTTCCCTAACTTGTAACATCCATCAAGCAAATTCCTCTACAATTTGCATAGTCTCGTTGGGTTCATCTGTTCATTGCAGCCTCATGTTTATACGCAAGTGCAGAATATTACATTCATTCCAGAATGCTGCTCGATGGATCGTAGCCGCAATGATAGATTCACGACTTCCATGTGTAATCGCATGAAGTATCTATCTAAAATCTCCCCCAAGAAGGACCAGTTTTCCACCAAAAGCATTCTGATTATCTCATATGTCCTTGAGGTGACGATCAACGACTTCAAACGCTAAATGATTCATCATTGGTGCTTCATCCCATACAATTAACGTTGTTTCACAGATGAGATCTGCACGTTCATACCTCTTATCAAAGTAACAAACTGACGTCTCATCAGGTTGTAAGGATATTTTGAACACTGAATGGGTTGTTCAACCCTCTTGCAAAACTTTTAAATCTTGATGTTTCCAGATTTGTATCACAATCAAGTTCATCAATAAAAAGCCGATTTGTTGCATAAACTGCAGCTTCAATAGAATGAAGGGGCATTGGAGGGAAATTTCATAGTGATCGTCCATTTCTATTCAAGATACGTTCTATCTCAAGTAGTCCAAAATTCTAGAGCTTAGTAGATGATAAATTCATATCCGACATTCTTGTTTGCCGTCATATGGTATGCAGCAGGTCATCTGTTAGATGCGCCCAATGTGCATCCCACAACTTTACTAGATTAGAAATCTCGAAGAACATCAGCATAGAATAAAACATATTTCGTAGTTACACACCTGAAGCCTAGGTTGATACTTTAGTCAAGGCAGCATGCAATTCACCATCATCATTAAGCAAACCCAGTGTTATGCGTGCTGACTTAGACGTTGGGTGTAGGACACCATGTATGGTACAAATATCCTCAACAGAAGTTGCCCCACATATCTTTGTAAGAAGCAATCTCAAATAATATCGTTTACCATAATTTGGATGTGCAAACGAAAGTTGACCAATTGAAGAACTTTTTTGACGGACCGTCCACCTTCTAGAAGAATGTTTCCATGCCCATTGCATGGGGAAGTTAAGATAAGCGGTTTGTCAAGCTTGGGGGTACTTCTAATTTGCTTCAAACCACATTATCAACATTGTTTTCTGCGCTTCTTATTCATTTGCAATACTAAAGAGGTCATCTCTGTCACTAAAAATGACTAATTGTTCTCCAGGCAAATGGTATTGAAGTTTTTGTACAGAAGGATATTGATGCTGTAGGCTGAACTCAAAAATCTGCCAACATGACTCAACTGCATGTACATAGCGGCAATCCAAATATATTCCGGGATTTTATTTCTTTCTCTATGTGGCCAAGAATGCTCACTGTCACGATGTGTTGTATTGCCTTCAATGACAATAGTGGCACGATTATGTCCGTTCTGTACATACTTATATAGGTACTTTATCACGCTACGGATAGCTACGCATTTGACATTTATGTGAGCGTCATACTTTATGCATAGATCTCTACTGTATGAGACCACCCATTGGTTATCAATCTCTCGTCCATTCAGGACTACTTGTTGGGGAGTGTGCCGCCTGCAATATTGAGTGAAGCCATGCTCATCAAATGTTGTTTGATTACAAAATCTATTTGGTTAACATTTTGAGCATTTCCTGTCAATCAAACATGATACACATGGGCCATGTATCATGAATCTTGTGACAGTATCATATGCTAGAGGGTCCACAGCTTGATCAGGAATTTCGGCACTAATGAGCCTATCAACATCTTCTAGGCATGTGGGCTTATCTTCCGATGCTACTATTAAGAGAATATGAGCATGGGGAAGCCCATGCTTCTGAAATTCAACAAGATATACTTCTGTAAAAGATACAGTGGGTGTAATTAGTACATTGAATGTATGATAAGATAAAACAATGTTTTTGATAATGTCAGGAACTCACCAGCAATGATTGTTCCAAAAATCTTTTTCGTCCTAAAATCATCGAGTAATTATCGTAACTTAATTCTGAAAACTCGAGTTATTAGATCTGGTATGTCCTCTGATCGTTAACCAGGTAATAGCTTGTTAGTGATTTTAGGCTAACTTAGATTACATGTGAATGTGACAAAGAAATCAGGAGGCCCCAACGCATGATAAATTGCAATTACATCCTGATAATGCTGCATCATATAACGTGGCCCTCCAGCAAAAAAAGATGGTAGAATATATCTTTGTCTTATTGATTGTGCATTAACGTCACCTACATTAAGTGCATCTTAAATACCACTGTCCAATTCTGTTCACAGGCGACCTTGAAGGTTTTTGAACCATGTAAGCCTATATTGCTCAATGGCAGCCCAAAAAGCTATTTAGAGTTGTTGGCCCAAATCGATGACTCTTTTTAATAACTACAGATTCACCTACTCGATCTTGAATGTGAAATGCATAAAATTCCCTCATTGTAACCGTTGATCTTGAGGTACTAGAGTTACTCATTTTTAGGATGTCTACACTCCATCTATCAGTGTTGTACGGAAATAACAGTGGATAGTGTAAAGGCATATATGATGGACGAATCTCATCTATCCTCTGTAAGGTTCCATCCATTTTTTGAAGAATAACATCCCCATGTCCAAAGTGCTCAGTTCCATCCCCAACCAATAGTCCCGAAACTCTTCTGTAGTGGGTATAATATATTGTTGGCCTCTCTCGCCTGGATGATTCGAATTCGCAAATCAGAAACCTCGTTATGGTCACGTACCATGGCTTGAGCACTTCTCAATATAGCAACGTACGGATTAACTTAACCCAAAATTTGTTGCAACCCTTGCACAATGTCAGATCTAATGCCAGAACAACTAGATGCCCTAAGTGCAGCCATCCAGTTTGACACTTTGTTTCTAATGTCGTAGATGTACAACTGCGCCAACGTTAGATGTAATCCAGATTGGGGGAGCAAGGATCCAATTTTATGGTGGTCGCTACTGATACGGCCGCAAGCGCACGGTGGCGTTGCAGCAATCAAGGTCGACCTCACAGAGACTAGGTGGAACTAGTGGGTTATATTCTTTCAAGATATGCTAAGCAAAATTCTAATTCAAAATGTTTCGATTCAACAACTTCAAATTTGCTAATTTTAAATTAATCAAGGAAAAACAGCTAGCAATTCATATAGTTATGAAAGATGATTGGATCAAAATGATAAACATGTTCTTTTCTTTAATCGGTTAATCTCGAGGAATCGCAATCTATCCAGAAATTTGATCTATTCTTTCGAAATCAACCAAATTTGCCTAAACTAAGTAAAAGTCATTCTCCCGAACTAATTTGCCTTAATTCAAGTTTAATATCTTCGATTACTTTCTAGCCCTCCTAACATGCAAATCTCTCTTTCGAGACGAAGTTATGTCAAGTCTAATCAAGCAGTCTAATAACCAAACATCGCCTTTCAGTTTTTCACCCAATTGTTTCAAGTAGCAAGCAAATTTTGGCCAAAAATCCACTCACAACATATCAAGCACTTGACAGAACAAAATCAAACCAATCATGAAGATAAGTACAATTCTATTGATTACAATATGATCCAACTATACTTTCATAAACTAACAAATCCCTAGACAAAAATTAACTACTCACACAAAATCAAAGATTAAACAACTAGCTACTCTAAAATGATAAATCTAAAGGGAAAAAGAGAAGAGAAGAGAGAAGAATTGCTTAGCCAAAAATTGCGCTTGAACCGTCATGCAAACTCGGGATGGAATGCTTGCAAGTCTTCACTTTAAATCTATCTCACACTCTCTCTAATCTAAACTAATCTTAATCTACTTAAAGAGAGGAAATGAGTATGAGATGAGATGATGGGGTGTGTGTGAGGATGAGAGCCTTTCTTTTTATAGTAAAATTCTGGAAGACAAACAGCCACGTATAATAATGGAATAATAACTGCTAGGAAGTCAAAGAGCTTGCGAGAAAACAAAAAGTCTCACAGGAAATAGAAACACCACGGATCATGGAACTCACCATGGACTGACTGTGGTGTCCACAGCCTCAGCATTCTTCTGTTCTTTTTTCTTCCACGGGCGTGGCAACTCAGGGGTATCAGTGGAGAGTAAAAAATAAACTCATTTATGGGTCAAATATGGGGTCAAATGGTTCGGAAACGTGCAAAACACAGAAAAGAACCATACCTGAGTGTAAAATGGAAAAAGGAGTGTAAATTATAATATAAAGCATATAATTTTCTCTAAAAATGTAGAAAAAATGACCCTAAAATGATATACACTTTAAGCACTTATCAGATACCATTTATCCGAAAAACATATGGGCCTCAACCATCATTAACACTGTTGTCAATCCTTCCCCCTATGGAAGTGAATGGGAACATGGAGTTATAGATTCTAATATTGTCAAGGAAGTGTTGGTTTGACAATATTGATTCAAGGAATGGAGGTGAAGGCGAAAGTAAAGGCAGACTAACTTGTCCACTTCGACCACATAAATTGAATCTCGGATTTGTGATACTACTATTTCTAACTCTTTCCTTTATCCACATAATAGTTCTACAATGTGGACATGTAGCTGTTCGCCGGCCAAAGCCCCATCAATTTGAGAATGAGTGTCTTCGACGGGGTGGTGCCCCTCCTGCAATTACATCAGTAGGGTGAGTATGTAGCTTACGCTTGGATGAGTTACGTAAATATAGAAAACTTTCAGGGAATTACCTATTAGGGTGGATGAGATTGCCATGAGTTCAGTGGGCTGAGGTATTATCAAAGGAGCTCTGTTGGATTGGAGATTTTCATCATAAGCAGCTCGTTCATCTGATTCTGGGAATAAATTTTGTGTATTTAGAAGAAAGCATTAATTATATAGTAACTATTATTGCGTCAGGAAGGGTACGATATTATATAATTCAGGGTCAACATTACCAAGGTCGTTGACTTTATGAGCCGAGATGGGACTTTGCTACCCAGCCTGCTGTTCAAGATGCATTGATTGCATTGCTACAAACGTATGAACATTGACCTGACTTGGCTCGCCTCCATCGCGAGCAAGCGACAACAGTGTGACACCACATCATCTCATTCTGTATGCCGATGCTTGAATAATAATTGCCGCCTAGCATTTAATCTAGCATTTTTTTTGCTTCAGTTGCCGTCGTGTTCTTGTAAATGACAATCATGCAAATACATAGGTAAATCTTTCATTTACTTCTATGTATGAAATAGATTAAATATAATATATATATATATATATA
>JAKOGI010003062.1:30903-69832 GCA_029747015.1 Carnegiea gigantea | reverse complement strand
GAGAGAGAGAGAGACATATAGACACACACGCACACGCACACACACACATATATATATATATATAAATATTTATATATACACGCATATATATATAGATATATATATATATATATGTAGATATATATATATACTTATATATATATATATATTTATGCATATATATATATATATATATATATGTATGTATGTATGTATATATATGAAGGTATGTACGTACATATATATATGTATATATATATATATATGTGCGTATATATATATATGTATATATGTATGTGTATATATATATATATATGTGTGTGTGTGTGTGTGTGTGTGTGTGCGCGCGCGTGTGTGTGTGTGTGTGTTTATATTTATGTATATATCTCTGTGTGTGTGTGTGTGTATATATATATATATATGTATGTATATATTGACCCAATTAATGTGTAAGGTTTTGATGATGGCAATCCAAATGGGCCAGCCAATATGTTGTGCTTGAGTTGTGTGTTGAGACAGGGTCTGAAAATACTTAATGCAGTTCAAATGGGCATGGAGCATCAAAGTCGATACATGCACAAGGAGCCCAGCTAATAACAAAAGTCTAGGAACATTACCTCAGAACAGTTCTGAGCACAGAGCATGGAGCATTACATAGAACATCAAAATCATGTCCAAGGAGTTCAGCTGATAACAAGAGTCTTAGGCTTAGTATGCGTTTTATTTTTTAGATTCTTGTTAATATGCCAATTGGAAGGTCTTGACTTAGCGTTTGCTTTAAAAGGTTTTTTAAGCACTTCAGAACACTGTCTCAGAACAGGTCCAAGAGGCCAAGTCTGCAGTGTTCTGAGGCTGAGAATAAAAATTTGAATTTCAATGTTTTCCTTAAAGGGATTTTGGACTGACATTTTTCAGGAAACAATTGGAATTAGTTCATGTCAGTCAAATTCTAAAACTATTTCTTCCTTTGTTTGAGAGACAAAATATTTTCCAAATATTTGGTGAGAAGATTTAATCCTATCTTGCTTAAGAAAAAATATCTTTCCTGAATATTTGGTCTTACCTCCTAAGGAAAAAATATCCTCCATATATTTGATCCTATCCAATAAGAAAGATTGGTAACTCTCAGATTAGGAAATGGCTAAGAAAAGTGGAGATTGCTCTCATCCTTGCATGGCAAGCAAACTTATCCCACTATTTAAGCAGCCGATTCCCTCAACTTTTCTCAGGGTTTTTCACGATTTTCAAGTGCTGAAATTGCTTTTCTGAGTCTGAATTTTTCTATGAGAAAAACCTTCGAAAAGAGTGCTTAATCGAGTCTTCATTATTAGCATAATAGGAGTTGTATTGTACCTTACACTCAGCTTATTTAGAAGCACTCAAGTAAGGTGTTCATCGTGATAAGAGGTTGTCTAAGTCTTGGCAGACGTTGGACGTTGTGTCCGTAGAGGACATGTGGACGTTGTGTCCGTGAGTATTTGTCCAAGTCTTGGGAGACTTTGGATGTGTGTTTGTAACGATAGTCTTGGGTTGACTAAGTTATGTGCGTTACGGCTGTAAAGTATTAGGCCCATTTAGTGAAAGTGTTGCTGAAATCCTACAGTGGTAGGTCGTGGTTTTTACACCTCAGTTGGGCCAGAGGTGTTTTCCACGTAAAAATATTGCGTATCCTTTACTATTTCTGCAATATTATACTTGTTTTTGCTTTACTACAAGCATGCGTTCGAAACAATTCTGACGAGTGTTTTGAGAAAACCGGAAAAAACTGGTAGACACAATTCACCCCCTCTTGTGTCTTTGTGTGAGTAAATCTAACAAATGGTATTAGAGCAGAGTTCCCATATTTAGGTTAACACATTGAGAGATCCTGAAAAGATGAATGCTACCCAAGGAATTTTAGAGGGTCAATTTGTGACTCAAAAGTTCAAGAAATTCTTCAAGAAGGCTGAATGAAATATCAAGAAAGGACGTGCCAGGAAGCCATGGAACAGTGATCATGATCAGTTTTTAGGATGCTTCAGATGTAGAAAACCCGATCAGATTGTGAAGAATTGCCCCATACAGAATGAGGAATAGCAGTCAGAACAGTTCCGAAACCATGGCAAGAGGCCGCAATAGAGCAGCTCCTCAAAGCGTTTTGGTAAGGCAATGATGGCTGCCTGGGTGAAACTTCAAAGGAGGAAGAGGACTCCCAAGAGGAAGAAGTTGTAGAAGCCCTTATGGCAAGAAGCGAGTCTGAATCGGACCTTGAATCAGTCGAAAGCTTGTCCTAACTCAAGGATACAGTACATGGTCTTAGCAAAGATAAAGTTGTGAAATTATTATTTGCCATAATGAATGAGTGTGAGACAATAACTACTGAAAATTGCATGCTTAATGATGTCTGTTCCAAATCAAAAAAAGATGTTAGAATGCTTGAACGGAACAACCTAGAGCTTGAACATGTCAATGAAGTTATCAAATGTAAAAAACTTAAGGTAGAAGAAGAGACTCTTGCCCTATGTAAAGATCTTGATGCACTTAAAGACCTCATAAACACAAGAGAGAAAGAGTTTAACTTTGATCTTACAGGGTTGAATAGTGAGTCTCTAGATCTGAAACTTAAGGTAGAGTCCTTGGTAAGTGAAAATAACCAACTACTTGAAAAGGCGCATAAGGCCAAATCTGACCTCGTTCAGAACAGACGCTACAATAGTTCCTCAGAAGCATATGCTCATAAGATCGAATCTGACCTCGTTCAGAACAGGCACTGGAGCAGTTCATCAGAAGTGCTTAATTGGCTAAATACTCACCATAGTCGAAATAAAAGGGGACTAGGATTTATGAATAGACCTGTTGTTAGACCAGTTAATAAAAAATATGTTGGACTTCAAGAAAATATAATCTGTTTTCACCGTGAAAAAACTGATCATTATCGCTATGCTTGTCCTTTGAGAAAAAGAGCCATAGAGAGAAACTCATTGTATGTTAAACAAGTATGGATTAGAAAAGGTGACTTAACCTCCATGTCAAAGAAAATGGGACCCAAGTGGATCTGGATTCCCAAGACACACACTTAGCTGTTTTGTAGGCTAAAGTGAGAGGAGGTAATTAACTATAGTTCTTGGATAGTGGTTGCTCGAGGCACATGACGGGAGACAGATCAAACTTCCTCGCACTTACAGCCTTTGATGGAGGGAGAGTGGCATTTAAAAATGGCAAATCTAGGAAAATTGTCAGTATAGGTAAGATAGGTAAATCACTCTCTCACTCTATTGATAATGTGTACTTGGTTGATGGGTTACAACATAATTTGCTAAGTATGTCTCAATTGTGTAATAGAGGTAATCATGTTGAATTCTCTTCAGATCAATGCTTGACCAATGTTAATTCTGATAGTGTTGTGTTGAGGGGGGAGCGACACAAAAATGTGTATAAAGTGTGTGTTCTTTCACTTCTCCAAAATCATTTGACTTGTTCAAGTGCTCTTGATGACGATGTTATGCTTTGGCACAAGGGTCTAGGTCATGCAAGCCTTTCTCTTTTGAATAAACTTGTTTCTAAGGACCTAGTAGTCGGACTACCTTCCATCAAGTACAACGATGACAAGGTGTGCGACGCCTGTGCTAGAGGAAAGTAAGTTAGAGCTTCTTTCAAGTCAAAAAACTATGTTAGTACTTCCCGACCTCTTGAACTATTGCATGTTGATTTGTGTGGTTCTATGAGGATCACAAGTAGAGGAGGGAAGAGGTATGTATTGTTTGATGAGACTAACTCTGTGGTTGAGCATGATACACAGGAAGAAGAGTTTGAACTTGGTCTTGTAAGAAAAGACCTCTCGCTCGCTCAAAGCTCCATAGTTGACAAAGGTAAGGCTCCTGAAGGGGAACCAACTCCTGGAACTGAAAATTTGAAAAATGGGCAGGGAGCAAACAAGTCAAGGGGAAGCGTTGCTGAACCTGAACAGAACCGGCCACTCAATCGAATTATTCTCGAATTGATATGTAAGCAGGCACTAGAACAATTCCAGAACCTGTTTCACTAAGTACCTACGAGAGAGTGGTATGTGTATCTGTGGATCTATTTATTCCACGACCCTGGAAGCACCAGAACTCGCACCCCCTTGACCAAATCATGTCTAACATTAATACAGGGATGCAAACCAGGTCCAAACTTAGAAACTTATGTGCTTTCTATGCTTTTTTATCTAACATTGAGCCAAAGAATGTTTATGAAGCCCTTGTAAATTGTGACTGGGTTACTGCTATGCAAGAAGAGCTTCATCAGTTCGAAAGGAGCAAGGTTTGGCACCTTGAACCAAGGCTTAAGGACAGATCGATAATTGGCACCAAGTGAGTGTTCAAGAACAAACAGGATGAGTTCGGAACAGTCACTCAGAACAAGGCCAGGTTGGTGGTTCAGGGTTACAACCAAGAAGAGGGGATCGATTATAAGGGAACATTTACACCTGTTGACCTCGGACTTAGGTTTTTGGTATCCTCAAGGGTGCAATTTTGATCTTATTGGGTATGCGGACGCTGATTTTGCTAGATTCCTGGTTGATAAAAAAAGCATCTCAGGTATGGCTCATCTTCTTAGACCCTGTTTGGTCTCTTGGGTAACCAAGAAACAACACTCCATTGCTATGTCCACAGCAGAAGCCCAGTATGTAGCGGCTGCTTTTTATTGTGCTCAATTGTTATGGATAAGGTAACAACTCAAGGACTTTTCTATTGATACGGGATGCATTCCTATATTTTGTAATAACACAAGTGTAGTTAACATTGCCAAAAATCCATGTCAACATAAAAGGACTAAGTACATTGACATACGTCATCATTTTTTGAGAGACAATATTAAAAAGGGCTTAATTTCGATGAATTTTTGTGCCATTGATAAACAAATTGCTGGCATCTGTACCAAGGCACTAAGTAGAGAGCAGTTTGAGAGGAATAGACTTGAATTGGATATGATTAAAAGAACTTGAGCATGCTTGTTTAACCCCAATGGTTGACTAGTTAACGATTTTTAGGCAAAATAAATCGTTACAATGGATGCATTCATTTTTTGTACTTTTACTGGCATATGTGTGGAATGTAACATGCTAATACTTGTTGAGGTTTAATGATATTGCCCTTAGTGTCTTGAGACACCAAACTTTTAACAGTAAGAACAAGTTCTAGGAGTAGGCCTGACCACTGTTTGTATCATGTGCTGACCAGGTGGCGTTATTAAAAGATTGTTGGGAACCGTAATTTTCTTTTTATTACACCCAACCTATAATTTATACCATACCTAGTGTAATGATGTGCTACATGCAAACCATTCTCTCTCAATAACCCATCCATCCATCCCTCTCTCTCTACACAAGAACCTGATTTCCCTCTCTTTCCTTAAACCCCTTCAAAACCCTTACTCCAAATCACTTCAAATCCTCAAATCCTCACAATGGTAAGAACTCGTGGTGGTCAAGCATCCTCTGAGCGCAAGACTTCTCATCCAAGATCACTACAAGACTAACTATCAAGAAAAAGGGGTGGAGTTGGGATGAGTTTTGGGGGAACATCACCGGCACCTTTATCGCCACAAACGATGTCGATTGGTATGAAAAAACCTCCCTCACCTTCTTCTTCAATTACCCCCTCTATTTTTGGGTTCTCGAAGAGTTTGGACTTAAGATCAGTAGACTTAAACCCTGATGCGGTACATTTGGTACACCCAATTACGAGTTGGGAGATTGTGGTGTATGAGCCAGTTGTGGTCGAGTCTAGATTAAGAGGGAATGAGGCCGAATCAGTTGGGGAGTCAAAGGATTATGATGTTGAGCATGTTGATAATGAATTTGCTATTTAAGATGCTGAGGATAGTGATGAGAATGAAATAATTTTGCGGTTCAAGCGAACTGTTCTAACCAAGCCCCAAACCACAACCAAACCGACCTTTAAACGCAAAGCAAAGACCACCACTTCACCCAATGTACCTCTTAGTGCGTCCTTATCATGGCTCGAACTAGAAGTTTGGGTCCTCCCACTGTGCTGCCCCTGCCAGAAGACAGAATTGAACGCCCTATCAATAAGAACAAATAGGCCCATAAATCCTCCAAAACACCTACCAAAACACCCCTCAAACCAGTTCCATCCAAGAAACCTACTCAAAAATGGGCTGCCCCAGAATAAATATTAGAACTGGCTGAAGAATCTGATGAACCAAAGAAAAGGACAGTTGGGAAGAACATGACACTTGGTGAGAGATATGAGCATTTCCTTCAGAAATCTATGGTTCGGGGGAAGGTAGTTAAGGTGTCATACTTTCAGGAATAGGGGCTTGGGGTGTTCTTAGAAAAGTTAGAGGCCTAGGGGTGGCTGGACTTGTTCACGGATACTAAGAGAGGATGTTCGATTAATGATCGTGACCTACGGTTTGATGCAAAGAAGTTAGGTGAGTTACTTGGGGTGTCCTCAGAAGGTTTTGATGAGTATGTGCGAGAGGACAAGAGTATCTTAGGTGAAGAACGGCTCTTGGAATTGACCCAGAAGCTAGCCCAAAAACCCCATCTGACTGTGTCCCGGTCTGTGAGAAAGGGGGAAATGATATCATTGCATCGACTGTTGTTTTGGTTTGTGATTAAGAATATTGTTCCCCGAGGTTAGGGACGTAACCTGATGATCCCATAGACATGTGCTACACTGATTTATTGGATAGGGGTGAGCAAATTAACTTGCCTGTAATCATGATTAGCCATATTGGGAGAATTGCTAATACATCCGAGGATCGCAACAAGGGGTATGGGTTCTTGCTGATGTCAGTCTTTGAGAAGGTGGGGATTCCCTTGCAGAAGAGAATAGGCTTTCAGGACAGTGATGAGATTAGCAACAGTACGTTGATTAGGTGTGGTTTCAAATTGACAAAAGGCAGCAGTGTAACTTCAGAACAGGGGCTCCAAACACCACTTAGACCTATTCCTCCAGCACTCCTACAATTGATACACTGTTGCAGGACCAGATCACATTGAAGGGGGAGATAGCTGAGGTTGAGCAAGTGCTTACAGAGGAAAAGGCGCTTAGTGCAAAACGTCACGAGGATCTACTGAGTGCCCTTCTTGCCCTCACGGCCAAATTCCCTCCTCCACCTTCCTCTACCTAAACCTGTTCCTTTCTCTGTTTCGAACACTATTTTTCAAACACTTGCTTATATATGTGACTACTCATGGTTTATGGCTGTTTTTGGATGGTTGATGCATTTATGCTATAACTTTGCTTGTTACATGTGTTATTTGTTTGTGCGTGACTCGGATGACCAATATCATTACTGTATCATATACTTGAGTGTATCGCTGTTACTTTCCGTATTATTGCTTTGGTGGTGATTGCATCTGCACTGGATTACATCTTCCGGCCTCCTCACCCTTTTCGATGATGTCAAAAGGGGGAAGATGAGTATAACCTTATTTCAATTAGTTTGCCTATTTAAGTTGACCTATTAACTCTTGCTTTCTCTCTAGTATGAGGGCGGATAACTATTTTGGTACTAATGTATTTTTGCCCTATCTGACTATTAATTATCCTTGATGACTTACAGTCATGTGGTTTATCATCATCAAAAAGGGGGAAATTGTTGACCCAATTAATGTGTAAGGTTTTGATGATAACAATCCAAATGGGCCAGCCAATATGTTGTGCTTGAGTTATGTGTTGAGACAGGATATGAAAATACTTGAAGCGGTTCAAATGAGCGTGGAGCATCAAAGTTGATACATGCACAAGGAGCCCAGCTGATAACAAAAGTCAGAGAACATTACCTCAGAACAGTTCTGAGCACAGAGCATGGAGCATTACATAGAACATCAAAATCATGTCCAAGGAGTTCAGCTGATAACAAGAGTCTTAGGCTTAGTATGCATTTTATTTTTTAGATTCTTGTTAATATGCCAATTAGGAGGTCTTGACTTAGTGTTTGCATCAAAAGGTTTTTTAAGCACTTCAGAACACTGTCTCAGAACAGGTCCAAGAGGCCAAGTCTGCAGTGTTCTGAGGCTGAGAATAAAAATTTGAATTTCAACGTTTTTCTTAAAAGGATTTTAGACTGACATTTTTTAGGAAACAATTGGAATTAATTCATGTCAGTTAAAATCTAAAACTATTTCTTCCCTTGTTTAAGAGATAAAATATTTTCCAAATATTTGGTGAGAAGATTTAATCCTATCTCGTTTAAGAAAAAATATCTTTCCTAAATATTTCGTCTTATCTCATAAGGAAAAAATATCCTCTAAATATTTGATCCTATCCTATAAGAAAGATGGTAACTCTCAGATTAGGAAATGGCTAAGAAAAGTGGAGATTGCTCTCATCCTTGCACGGTAAGCAAACTTATCCCACTATTTAAGCAGCCGATTCCCTCAACTTTTCTTAGGGTTTTTCATGATTTTCAAGTGCTGAAATTGCTTTTCTGAGTCTGAATTTTTCTATGAGAAAAACCTTCAAAAAGAGTGCTTGATCGAGTCTTCATTATTGGCATAATAGGAGTTGTATTGTGCCTTACACTCAGCTTATTTAGAAGCACTTAAGTAAGGCGTTCTTTATCTCTATTCTGTCATCATGATAAGAGGTTGTCCAAGTCTTGGCAGACGTTGGACGTTATGTCCATAGGGGATGTGTGAACGTTGTGTCTGTGAGTATTTGTCCAAGTCTTGGGAGACTTTGGATGTGTGTTTGTAACGACAGTCTTGGGTTGACTAAGTTATGCGCGTTACGGTTGTAAAGTGTTTGGCTCGTTTAGTGAAAGTGTTGCTAAAATCCTCCAGTGATGGGTCGCGGTTTTTACACCTAAGTTGGGCCAGAGGTGGTTTTCCACGTAAGAATATTGCGTATCCTTTATTGTTTCTGCAATATTATACTTGTTTCTGCTTTACTGCAGGCATGCGTTCAAAACAGTTCTGACGAGTGTTTTGAGAAAACAGGAAAAAACTGGTAGACACAATTCACCCCCTCTTGTGTCTTTGTGTGAGTAAATCTAACAAATGGTACTAGAGCAGAGTTCCCATATTTAGGTTAGCACCTTGAGAGATCCTGAAAAGATGAATGCTACACAAGAAATTTTGGAGGGTCAATTTGTGACTCGAAAGTTCAAGAAATTCTTCAAGAAGGCTGAAGGCAATATCAAGAAAGGACGTACCAGGAAGCCATGGAACAGTGATCATGATCCGTTTTTAGGATGCTTCAGATGTGGAAAACCTGATCAGATTGTGAAGAACTACCCCATACAGAATGAAGAACAGCAGTCGGAACAGTTCCAAAACCATGGCAAGAGGCCGCAACAGAGTAGCTCCTCAAAGCATTTTGGTCAGGCAATGATGGCAGCCTGGGGTGAAACTTCAGAGGATGAAGAGGACTCCCAAGAGGAAGAAGTTGTAGAAGCCCTTATGGCAAGAGGCGAGTCTGAATCATACCTTGAATCAGTCGAAAGCTTGTCCTAATTCGAGGATACGGTACGTGGTCTTAGCAAAGCTAAAGTTGTGAAATTATTATTTGCCATAATGAATGAGTGTGAGACAATAACTGCTAAAAATTGCATGCTTAATGATGTTTGTTCCGAATTGAAAAAAGATGTTAGAATGCTTGAACGGAACAAAGTAGAACTTGAACATGTCAATGAAGTTCTCAAATGTGAAAAACTTAAGGTAGAAGAAGAGACTCTTGCCCTATGTAAAGATCTTGATGCACTTAAAGACCTCACAAACACAAGAGAGAAAGAGTTTAACTTTGATCTTACAGGGTTGAATAGTGAGTCTCTAGATTTGAAACTTAAGTTAGAGTCCTTGGTAAGTGAAAATAACCAACTACTTGTGTTGAATTCCAAGAGTACACAACCACAAGAGGGGGGTGAATTATGGTGGCCGATTTTCGCCAAATAACTGACAAACAACCGTAGCACTTGATTGCAGAGACTGTTCGTAAATCACAAACAACCTTAAGCCTTGTTTGCAGCGGTTGTTCCCAATTGGTTTAGTAGCGAAATTCAAAGTAATAAATGCGAAAATAAAGCACACACAATTTTTACGTGGAAAACACATCTAGCCCAACTGAGGTGTGAAAAACCACGACCTACCTCGTGTAGGATTTAACCACTTCACTAACGGGCTGAACACGTTACAAAAGTAACACTCCTTGTTACAACTTGTAACCCACGTAACCTTCTTCCCTAAGACAGGTTACACCATGTCCAATCACACTATATTGGACACGTCCAAAGTCCACTCGACTATGGACACACTCACTCACTTTCTGATCTGAGAACAGGGGTATAAAACACCTTACTGGGGGTGCTTCTGACTTAAACAGATGTAAGGTACAATGAAGTCCTATTATGCCAATATATTGAAAGCTCAGTTAAGCACAAGCCTGTCACGGTTTTTCTCTTTGAAATGCAGCTTTTGGAAATCTCTTACTTCTTGTGTAAAAACCGGATATCTAAATGGGAGAGAAGATTTCATTATTTAAACACACAAATCCAACAGCTAATACTTTCAAAAAGGATAACAAAATCTTCTAATATTAGCAGCTTAGGGAGTTTCTTCAAATAAGATTCCCAACGGCTAGAGAAGATAAGATTTTACTAAAATAAGGGAATTTGATTTTTCAAGGGATAAAAACTAATTACCCACTAAATATAGCTGTGCAGATTTAGCCCAAAAAAAAAAAGGATAAAGATTTCGGTTCCAAATTTGAAATCAATCACGGCCTAAAAATAAGGGATAAGAATTTTGAAAAGAGATCCTTAGCAAAAACGGTTTTGCAATCTTTTTCAAATCAAAAATAATCCTTTTTAGAACTTAATTAGTTAGCCTAGGATTTCATAAAAAGATCCTTTAGAGCTGGCACCCAACCAAAGGAAATTTACTGGTAAAACAGTCAGTCGAGGCTGCTGCAGTTTCAGGAACACCTTAGGCACCCTGTTTGCAGGGTTGTTTGGAAATTGGTGTTCCAAAGCAAATGTCAAAAACCGTTTTAAGAAGTGTTAAATTGAGACTTTCAAGATTGGCATATTAACAAGAGTCTAAAAGATAAAAATTAAACCAAACCAAGACTTCTTATTGTAAGAATCAATCATCTTGTCAAGAATAAATATGCTGCTCCAAACGCCTTGGTTACCTTGATTCCTCGGGTGATCTTGTATAGCTGAATGTAAGAACTTGTTCCTTAAGACTTAGCCAACTATTTGGCGAGATTTGTTGTTTGCTGATCTTGTATCACTGAAGCTTGGAACCTGTTCCTAAGACTTGTTCTCAATATTTAGCATCCAGGTTAATACGAATATTACAAACAACAGTGTAGGCCCTCTTTGGAGAGCTTGTTTAGAGCAACATTACTTAGACAAATATGTTACACTTGGATTTGTTATCATCAAAACTAAATATAATTATGCAACAAATTCCCCCTTTTTGATGATGACAAACCAAGTGACCATATTGATAAAAATTTAAAAAAACTTTAAAACTTTAAAGAATGCTGATAGGGATCCACACTAGGTGCTAGGTCATAGAGCAAGTCATATGGAAGTCATATAGCAAGTCATATGGAAGTCATATGGTCAGACATCTTCCCCCTTTTGGCATCATTAAAAAGCATAAACAACGGGCAATCACATGGTGTTGGCAACAACAAGAGATTTCATTAACAGCCCAGAGATATACAATACCAAACAAAAACATAAAGGGAGAGGGAAGAAAACATGAGGAAACATCCGACAGAATTAGGGAGCAGTGGGTGATGGTGACTGTGGAGAAGGGATTTTGGGAGCAAGAGAAGAGAGAAGGGCCAGGAGGTCTTCATGGCGTTTGGCAGAGAGGGCCTTCTCTTTATCTAAGGCAGCTTTGACAGCAGAGAGCTCTTCCTTGAGCCGAGAATTATCTTAAAGAACATCCTCAAGTTTCCCTGAGGAACGGCCAGGAACAGGGCGAGGTGGTCTGGTGCCCTGTTTGGAGGCAGAGCCCTCGGCCAAAGCATAGCCACACCCCATAAGGGTGTCAGTCCCTATCTCATCAATGATTTGGGCAGCCACCTTCTTTTTGAGCTCTATCCCAAAATGCTCAAAGACCTTTGCCAGCAGAAAGCCATATCCAAGATCATGTGCCCGAGTAGTATTTGCAATACGCGCAATATGGCGAATCATAAGGGCAGGAAGGTTAATGGGTTCCTCCCTATCCAATAGATCTACTAGGCACTGATCTAGGACATCAGCCTGATTGCGACCCTGACCCCTTAGAATTATGTTCCTAATAACGAACATGAAGAGCAATTAATGCAAGGGGGTCATGTCACCCTTCTTCACAGAGGTGGGTGTTTGCAGACCCTGGTTTTGACTTAACCGCTGTGAAAGCTCGAGCAGCCTGGCTGTCCCTAAGACAGACTTATCCTCCCTCACATACACATCAAAACCATGTGAGGGGACACCCAAAATGTCACCCAGAGAGCGGGCATCAAATTGTACTTCTTTATCACCAATGGTGCTTGTCACCGCTCCTTCGGTGACAGCATAGTTGGCATAGAATTCAGCCAACTCTGGTCCAGAACACCCCAACTCGGTGTTTGCAAAGAGATCCAACCACTGCTGGGCTCTCAGTTTCTGCAGGAACACCTCTAACCCATGTTCCTGGAAAAAGGAACTTTCACTATCTTCCCCCTCACTATGTTGCGCTTGAGCAGATGCGCAACCTTGGTAGAAGAAGGGGAGGTAGTGGTCTTTTTCGCACTTTTGAGGGGAGGAGCAGAAGAGGTAGTCTTAGGTGTAGCTGATTTGGAGAGAGAGTCTTTCTCTTGGGAGGGGCTGTTGGAGGAAAAGACTTAATGGCAGGGAGAGTGGTTTTCTTAGGAGGAGCTTATTCTTTGGAGGACTCGGAGAACACCGGGGTCCCCTGTTTAAAGGGGGTGTTCTCAGAATCAGAATCCGAGAATCCCACAGAAGAAGAAGAGGAAGAAATTTCCTCAATGACTGGAGTGGAAGATTTTGTGGTTCTAGGAGTGGAGTAGAAGGCAATTCTTGCAGATTTGCGCGTGGGCTTAGCAGATTTTGGAGGAGAGGGGGCTGAGGCTTTTGAGGGTTGAGGCCTTGTTTGTGGCCTTGATCTAGGCGTTCTGCTACGCCTAGCCACCATCTTAACCCTTTTTCTTTTCTCTCCGGTTTGCAAGACCGGAGTGGCTAACTCAGGCTCAGCAGGGGAAATGTTTCCACCATGGCTTCCCCCTGTTTCCAAGGATCTCTCCTCAGAACTTCCCCTCAGATCATCCCTTAGGTCCTCCTTACACACAAAATTGAGGGATTCAAACCTGTTTCAGCAACTGTTTCCTTTTCAGGGAACAGCCCAAAAGAACAGGGCTCAACAAACTCAGAGAAGCCGACAGGGGACTCAAAGACTTCATCTTTAGACCCAAGATTTTCACCAGATTTCCCAACTTGGGCAGAGTTCTTTTCAGAAGGGGGGTAAACAGTTGATCCCTCAAATACCACCAATTCCCAACCAAAATTGTAGGGAATGTCTTTCAAACCCAAGCCTACTGATTTTAGTCCGACACTCTTCAAAAATCGGAAGGGTTTGAAGCTAATTGGGCGAGGAGGACTAGAGGGTTTACCTTCTAGAATCGCCATTAAAAACGGTGTGAAGACAACAAGGTCAGGACTTGTTCCTGAGGCTGATTCGAATGGCTTCCTTCCCCTGATTGAAGAAGCAGAACTTCCAGAGCCTTCGATTGAAGCCATTTGAGCAAGAATTTGAGAAGGGTTAGGGTTTGAGAGGAGGAGATTTGCCGGGTACTCGAGAGAAAAGAGAAAAGATATAAGAGAGAGGTAAAGATTGGCAAATTTAAAGGGTGAGAAGACCGCAAGATCTTTTAAAGATCTTCCCGTTACAACGGGTGTTTGCCATAAGTAGCTGCCACTCTATCCTCGGGAAGGCGTGTAATTTAAAACATTTAAACACTAGCTACACATATTTGACAATCAAGGAACATACCTGTTCTTGCTGCTTGTTCTTGAATACGAATCATCGGTAATAAGAGTAACATGCCCAATCATGTTGGCTTTTAACACGCATCCGCATTCTGCAATCTATATATATATTCAAATAGCACAAAGATTCGACTGCAAACATTGCTATGGACAAATTGCATCCGCAGCATATAAGAGTTGCGAACAGGGGGAGAGAATAGGTTTCTTAGGTTGTTTTCACCAAACCTAGTTCAAGTCTATTTCTCTCAAATTGATCTCTACCTGGTGCCTTAGTGAATATATCAGCAATTTGATTTTCTGTGGTATAAAAATTCATTGAAATCAAACCCTTTTCAACATTATCTCTCAAGAAATGATGTCGAATGTCAATATGTTTTGTTCTTTTATGTTGACACGGATTTTTGGCAATGTTAATTGCACTAGTGTTATCACAAAAGATAGGAATGCATCCAGTGCAACACAAAAGTCCTTGAGTTGTTGTCTTATCCACAACAATTGAGCACAACATGAAGCAGCTGCAACATATTCAGCTTTTGCTGTGGACATGGCAACCGAATGTTGTTTCTTGGTTGCCCAAGATACCAAACAAGGTCCAAGGAAATGAGTCATACCTGAGGTGCTTTTCCTATCAACCAAGAATCCTCTTCCTTAAGGTATCCATTTAGAATTGCACTTTTCACGTCCATTTGATATAACTTGATCTCCATATGGGCTGCAAAGGCTATTAGGACACGAACAGCCTCAATTCTAGCAACTGGTGCAAAGGTTTCTTCGTAATCAATCCCTTCTTCCTGATTGTACCCTTGAACCACCAGCTGTGCCTTGTTCCTGGTGACTGTTCCTGACTCATCAAGTTTGTTTCGGAACACCCACTTGGTTCCAATGATTGTTCTATCTGCAGGTCGAGGTACAAGGTGCCATACTTTGTTCCTTTCAAATTGATGAAGTTCTTCTTGCATTGCTGTGACCCAATCTGAATCTGCAAGAGCTTCATTCACATTCTTTGGCTTAATGTTAGAGAGAAACGCATAGAATGCACAAAAATTCTTAAGCTTTGACCTAGTTTGCACTCCAGTATTAATATCAGACAAAATTTGCTCAAGAGGGTGTGAACATTGGTGCTTCCATGGCCATGGAGTAAGTGGATCCACAGACACATGCTCTACTCTAACTGGAACACTTGGAGAATCAGGCTCACAATCAGTGCCCGAGCCTATTCCTGAGGAACCTGACTGGTGTTGTCCCGAACAGGGTTCAGCGGTGTTTCCCCTTGTTTGGTTCTCACCTTGCCTGTCGTTCTGAGGAACACCTTCAGGAGTTGTTTTCTCCATGGTGTTCTTACCTTGTCTATGTTGGAGCAACACTTCTTTTCGAACGAGACCTAATTCAAATTCTTCCTCCTGTGCATCATTCTCACTCAACGAGTTAGATTCATCAAAAAGCACATGCACACTTTTCTCAACACATAAGGTTCTTTTGTTAAACACTTTGTAAGCCTTACTGTGAGAGGAGTAACCAAGAAATATTGCCTCATCACTCCTAGGATCAAACTTTCCTAAGGCATCCTTCCCATTATTATGCACAAAACACCTACAACCAAATGTTCTCAGGTGCGTAATGTTGGGTTTTCTGCCTTTGAAAAGTTCATAAGGAGTTTTGTTCAAAATAGGTCTGATCATGCATCTATTTATAATGTAACATGAGGTGTTCAATGCTTCTGCCCAGAAATTCCTAGGAAGACCACTAGCAATAAGCATTGTTCTAGTCATGTCTTCTAGGGTGCGATTTTTGCGCTCAACCACCCCATTTTGTTGAGGTGTTCTTGGAGCTGAGAAGTTATGATCAACACCATGTTCATTACAATAGTTAATAAAACTTGCGTTTTCAAATTCAGTACCATGATCAGATCTCAAGCTAATTAAAGAGTGTCCTACTCTCTTTTCAACCTTTTTGAGAAAGGCAATAAAATTCTCAAAGGTTTCATCCTTGGATGCCAAAAACAAGGTCCAAGTAAATCGAGAGTAATCATCCACTACAACAAGCACATACCTCTTCCCACCTCTACTTGCTATCCTCATAGGACCACACAGATCAATGTGTAATAATTCTAGAGGTCGGGTAGTGCTTACACACTTTTTCGATTTAAAAGAAGATCTGACTTGTTTGCCTTTTGCACAAGCTTCACATACCTTGTCATCATTAAATTTGATGAAAGGTAGTCCAACAACTAGGTCTTTAGAAACAAGTTTGTTCAGAAGAGATAGACTTGCATGACCTAGTCTCTTGTGCCAGATCGCATTACATCATCATTCAAGGCACTCAAACAAGTCAGATTGTTTTAGGGAAGTGTGAAAATACATACTTTGTAAACATTTTTGTGTCGCTTCCCCCTTAATACGACATCTCCTGTGTTTGAGTTTACAACCAAGCAACGTGTTGATGAGAACACTACTAGGTTGTTTTTATCACACAGTTGGGACACACTAAGTAAATTATGCTTCAAACCATCAACTAAGTATACATTTTCAATCGAGTGGGAGTGGGACTCACCAATCTTACCTATACCGACAATTATCCCAGACTTGCCGTTTCCAAATGCCACACTCCCACCATCCGAAGCTGTAAGTGAGAGAAAATTGGATTTTTCACCAGTCATATGCCTCGAACACCCACTATCAACATACCACAGCTGCCTGTTTTCAAGGTTGTTCTCTGGGCTGTTTGCCAGGTTGTACCTTAGCCTGTTTGCTGGGTTGTTTGCTGGGTTGTTCTCTCTCACTTCAGCCTGCAAAACAAATCAAGGGTTAGTTTTGGGAACCCAGATCCACTTGGGTCCCATTCTTTTAGATAGGTAAAGCTCATCTTTCCTAATCCAGACTTGTTTTACATAACCTTCATTTTGTTTAATAGCATACCTTCTTGAAGGACAAGTGTATCGATAGTGACCCGTTTTACCACAGTGAAAGCAAACAATGTTTTCAGCTAATCCAACATACTTTCTGTTTGCAGGGTAAACGGTTTGTTTGGGCTTAAATCCTAGTCCTCTTTTGTTTTGGCTATGATGAGTGTTTAGCCACTCCAATGCTCTTGAGGACTTGTTCCAACGCTTGGTTGTGACAAGCTCGGTTTCCAGTTTTTCTATATTAGCATGCAAGCTCTTGTTCTCCTCGAGCAAAGACTCAACCATTCCTTCCACCTCAAGGAGTTTTTCCTCCACTCGAGAATAATCTCCCTCTTTTATAAAGAGGTTTTCCTTGAGCATGTTAATATTTTCATATAAGCCCAGTTTTTCATTTTTAAGGGTCTCATTTTCAAGCTCTAGATCACGAACTTCCTTTGTCAAATCAGCACAGGTATCCATTAAATTGCACAGAAGTTCTTCTAGAGTTGCTTTATTGAGACCACGTGCCTTGTTCTTGAGATCAGTTAGGCTGTTTGTTGACTCGTTATATGAATCTGTGTCACTTTGCGCCATGAGAGCTACAGCACCTTCTTCAGTTTCAGTTTCTTCATCCTCGGAAGAATCACCCCAAGCAGCAAGCATTGCTTTCGAGGATCGTTTTCCCGAACTGTTTACACCTTGTTTCCTGCCTTGTTTCCTAGGGTGTTCGTGCTCTTGCTCTTCGAGAAGTAGTGGACAGTTCTTCACAATATGATCAGATTTGCCACACTTGAAACACCCAGAGAACTGTTCTCGGGGGGTGTTTCTGCCTTTGCTGAAGTCCTTCCTTTTATTGTTCTCTTTTACTTTCTTGAAGAACTTCTTGAATTTCCGAGTCATCATTGCCATCTCTTCTTCTTCAAGATCTGAATCATCATCTTCCAAGGCTTTTAAAGCAAGCCCTCGGTCTTTCTTAGCCTCCTCCTTCTGTTGAGAGTTTTTTCTCAGTTCATACGTTTGAAGATTTCCGATCAGCTCATCTAGGGTGATCTTGTTCATGTCTTTGGCCTCCTGAATGGCTGTCACCTTGGCTTCCCATGAACGAGGCAAAATCCTTAGGATTTTCCTTACCAACTCTTCAGTGGTGAAGGATTTTCCCAGAGATTTTAATTCGTTTGTTATGTGAGCAAAGCGAGTATACATGTCCATCACATTCTCATGATCACCCATGTCAAACAGCTCATATTGCCTCATGAGTAGCTCAATGCGTGATTGTTTAACTTGACTTGTTCCTTCATGAGCTACTTGCAAGGCATTCCATATTTCCTGAGCTGACTCATATTCTGAAATGCGAGTATATTCATCGGGTCTTAGGCCAAAGTATAATAGTTTCTTGGCCGTGGCATTCTTTTCCATCTTCTTGTAATCCTCAGCATCAAACTCTACGGGTTCCTTAGGAACCTTCTTTCCATCTTCAAGCACTTTCGTGGGAACAAGGGGCCCGTTCTTGATGAGCATCCATAACTCGTAATCCTCTGCTTGTATGTAGTTCTCCATCCTGTTCTTCCACCAACTATAGTGTTGGCCATTGAAGTAAGGAGGTCGAGTAATGGATTGACCCTCAAGTATCCCTTGTGGTGCACTCATCTTCACGGATCTCTTAAGGTGTTAGCCTTTTGAAAGAGAACCTGCTCTGATACCACTTGTTGAATTCCAAGAGTACACAACCACAAGAGGGGGGTGAATTGTGGTGGCCGATTTTCGCCAAATAACTGACAAACAGCCGTAGCACTTGATTGCAGAGACTGTTCGTAAATCACAAACAACCTTAAGCCTTGTTTGCAGCGGTTGTTCCCAATTGGTTCAGTAGCGAAATTCAAAGTAATAAATGCGGAAATAAAGCACATACAATTTTTATGTGGAAAACACCTCTAGCCCAACAGAGGTGTGAAAAACCATGACCTGCCTCGTGTAGGATTTAACCACTTCACTAACGGGCTGAACATGTTACAAAAGTAACAATCCTTGTTACAACTTGTAACCCACGTAACCTTCTTCCCTAAGACAGGTTACATCACGTCCAATCACACTATATTGAACACGTCCAAAGTCCACTCGACTATGGACACACTCACTCACTTTCTAATCTGAGAACAGGGGTACAAAACACCTTACTGGGGGTGCTTCTGACTTAAGCAGATGTAAGGTACAATGAAGTCCTATTATGCCAATATATTGAAAGCTCAGTTAAGCACAAGCCTGTCACGGTTTTTCTCTTTGAAATGCAGCTTTTGGAAATCTCTTACTTCTTGTGTAAAAACCGGATATCTAAATGGGAGAGAAGATTTCATTATTTAAACACACAAACCCAACGGCTAATACTTTTAAAAAGGATAACAAAATCTTCTAATATTAGCAGCTTAGGGAGTTTCTTCAAATAAGATTCCCAACGGCTAGAGAAGATAAGATTTTACTAAAATAAGGGAATTTGATTTTTCAAGGGATAAAAACTAATTACCCACTAAATATAGCTGTGCAGATTTAGCCCAAAAAAAAAAAGGATAAAGATTTCGGTTCCAAATTTGAAATCAATCACGGCCTAAAAATAAGGGATAAGAATTTTGAAAAGAGATCCTTAGCAAAAACGGTTTTGCAATCTTTTTCAAATAAAAAATAATCCTTTTTAGAACTTAATTAGTTAGCCTAGGATTTCATAAAAAGATCCTTTAGAGCTGGCACCCAACCAAAGGAAATTTACTGGTAAAACAGTCAGTCGAGGCTGCTGCAGTTTCAGGAACACCTTAGGCACCCTGTTTACAGGGTTGTTTGGAAATTGGTGTTCCAAAGCAAATGTCAAAAACCATTTTAAGAAGTGTTAAATTGAGACTTTCAAGATTGGCATATTAACAAGAGTCTAAAAGATAAAAACTAAACCAAACCAAGACTTCTTGTTGTAAGAATTAGTCATCTTGTCAAGAATAAATATGCTGCTCCAAACACCTTGGTCACCTTGATTCCTCGGGTGATCTTATATAGCTGAATGTAAGAACTTGTTCCTCAAGACTTAGCCAACTGTTTAGCGAGATTTATTGTTTGCTGATCTTGTATCACTGAAGCTCGGAACCTGTTCCTAAGACTGGTTCTCAACATTTAGCATCTAGGTTAATACGAATATTACAAACAATAGTGTAGGCCCTGTTTGGAGAGCTTGTTTGGAACAACATTACTTAAACAAATATGTTACACTTGGATTTGTTATCATCAAAACTAAATATAATTATGCAACAACTTGAAAAGGCGCATAAGGCCAAATCTGACATCGTTCAGAACAGACGCTACAATAGTTCCTCAGAAGCGTATACTCATAAGATCGAATCTGACCTCGTTCAGAACAGGCACTGGAGCAGTTCATCAGAGGTGCTTAATTGGCTAAATACTCACCATAGTCGAAATAAAAGGGGACTAGGATTTGTGAATAGACCAGTTGCTAAACCAGTTAACAAAAAATATGTTGGACTTCAAGAAAATGTAATCTGTTTTCACTGTGAAAAAACTGGTCATTATCGCTATGCTTATCCTTTGAGAAAAAGAGCCATAGAGAGAAACTCATTGTATGTTAAACAAGTATGGATTAGAAAAGCTGATTTAACCTCTATGTCAAAGAAAATGGGACCCAAATGGATCTGGATTCCCAAGACAAACACTTAGCTGTTTTGTAGGCTAAAGTGAGAGGAGGTAATTAACTATAGTTCTTGGATAGTGGTTGCTCGAGGCACATGACGGGAGACAAATCAAACTTCCTCGCACTTACAGCCTTTGATGGAGGGAGAGTGGCATTTAAAAATGGCAAATCTAGGAAAATTGTCAGTATAGGTAAGATAGGTAAATCACTCTCTCACTGTATTGATAATGTGTACTTGGTTGATGGGTTACAACATAATTTACTAAGTGTGTCTCAATTGTGTAATAGAGGTAATCATGTTGAATTCTCTTCAGATCAATGCTTGACCAATGTTAAGTCTAATAGTGCTGTGTTGAGGGGGGAGCGACACAAAAATGTGTACAAAGTGTGTGTTCTTTCACTTCTCCAAAATCATTTGACTTGTTCAAGTGCTCTTGATGACGATGTTACGCTTTGGCACAAGAGTCTAGGTCATGCAAGCCTTTCTCTTTTGAATAAACTTGTTTCTAAGGACCCAGTAGTCAGACTACCTTCCATCAAGTACAACGATGACAAGGTGTGCGACGCGTGTGCTGGAGGAAAGTAAGTTAGAGCTTCTTTCAAGTCAAAAAACCATGTTAGTACTTCCCGACCTCTTGAACTACTACATGTTGATTTGTGTGGTCCTATGAGGATGACAAGTAGAGGAGGGAAGAAGTATGTATTGTTTGATGAGACTAACTCTGTGGTTGAGCATGATACACAGGAAGAAGAGAGTGAACTTGATCTTGTAAGAAAAGACCTCTCGCTCGCTCAAAGCTCCATAGTTGGCAAAGGTAAGGCTCCTGAAGGGGAACCAACTCCTGGAACTGAAAATTTGAAAAGTGGGCAGGGAGCAAACAAGTCAAGGGGAAGCATTGCTGAACCTGAATAGAACCGGCCACTCAACAGAATTATTCCCGAATTGATATGAGAACAGGCATCAGAACAATTCTAGAACCTATTTCACTAAGTACCTATGAGAGAGTGGTATGTGTATCTATGGATCTATTTATTCCATGACCCTGGAAGCACCAGAACTCGCACCCCCTTGACCAAATCATGTCTAACATTAATACAGGGATGCAAACCAGGTCCAAACATAGAAACTTATGTGCTTTCTATGCTTTTTTATCTAACATTGAGCCAAAGAATGTTTATGAAGCACTTGTAAATTGTGACTGGGTTACTGCTATGCAAGAAGAGCTTCATCAGTTCGAAAGGAGTAAGGTTTGGCACCTTGAACCAAGGCCTAAGGACAGATCGATAATTGACACCAAGTGAGTGTTTAAGAACAAACTGGATGAGTTCGGAACAGTCACTCAGAACAAGGCCAGGTTGGTGGTTCAAGGTTACAACCAAGAAGAGGGGGTCAATTATGAGGGAACATTTGCACCTGTTGACCTCGGACTTAGGTTTATGGCATCCTCGAGGGTGCAATTTTGATCTTATTGGGTATGCAGATGCTGATTCTACTAGATCCCTGGTTGAGAAAAAAAGCATCTCAGGCATGGCTCATCTTCTTAGACCCTGTTTGGTCTCTTGGGTGACCAAAAAACAACACTCCATTGCCATGTCCACAGCAGAAGCCGAGTATGTAGCGGTTGCTTCTTATTGTGCTCAATTGTTATGGATAAGGTAACAACTCAAGGACTTTTCTGTTGATACGAGATGCATTCCTATATTTTGTAATAACACAAGTGCAATTGACATTGCCAAAAATCCATGTCAACATAAAAGGACTAAGTACATTGACATACGTCATCATTTTTTGAAAGACAATATTGGAAAGGGCTTAATTTCGATGAATTTTTGTGCCATTGATAAACAAATTACTGGCATCTTTTCCAAGGCACTAAGTAGAGAGCAGTTTGAGAGGAATAGACTTGAATTGGATATGATTAAAAGAACTTGAGCATGCTTGTTTAACCCCAATGGTTGACTAGTTAACGGTTTTTAGGCCAAATAAATCGTTACAATGGATGCATTCAATTTTTGTGCTTTTACTAGCATATAGCTGGAATGTAACATGCTAACAGTCATTGAGGTTTAGTGATATTTCCCTTAGTGTCCTGAGACACCAAACTTTTAACAGTAAGAACAGGTTCTAGGAGCAGGCCTGACCACTGTTTGTATTATATGCTGACCAAGTAGCGTTATTAAAAGATTGTTGGGAACCGCAATTTCCTTTTCATTACACCAAACCTATAATTTATACCATACCTAGTGTAATGATGTGCTACATGCAAACCATTCTCTCCTAATAACCCATTCCTCCATCCCTCTCTCTCTCTACCAAGAACCCGATTTCCCTCTCTTTCCTTAAACCCCTTCAAAACCCTAACTCCAAATCACTTCAAATCCTCAAATCCTCACAATGGTAAGAACTCATGGTGGTCAAGCATCCTCCAAGCGTAAGACTTCTCATCCAAGATCACTACAAGACTAACTATCAAGAAAAAGGGCCGGAATTGGGATGAGTTCTGGGGGAACATCACCGGCACCTTTATCGCCACAAACGATGTCGATTGGTATGAAAAAACCTCCCTCACCTTCTTTTTCAATTACTCCCTCTATTTTTGGGTGCTCGAAGAGTTTGGACTTAAGATCAGTAGACTTGAACCCTGATACGGTACATTTGGTACACCCAATTACGGGTTGGGAGACTGTGGCGTATGAATCGGTTGTGGCCAAGTCTATATTAAGAGGGAATGAGGCCGAATCGGTTAGGAAGTCAAAGGATTATGATGTTGAGCATGTTGATAATGAATTTGTTATTCAAGATGCTGAGGATAGTGATGAGAATGAAACAATTTTGGGGTTCAAGCGAACTTTTCTAACCAAGCCCCAAACCACAACCAAACCGACCTTTAAACGCAACACAAAGACCACCACTTCACCCAATGTACCTTTTAGTGCATCCTTATCACGGCTCAAACTAGAAGTTTGGGTCCTCCCACTGTGCTGCCCCTGCTAGAAGACAGAATTGAACGCCCTGTCAATAAGAACAAATCGGCCCATAAATCCTCCAAAACACCCGCCAAAACATCCCTCAAACCGGTTCCATCCAAGAAACCTACTCAAAAATGGGCTGCCCCAGAATAAATATTAGAACTGGTTGAAGAATCTGATGAACCAAAGGAAAGGAAAGTTGGGAAGAACATGACACTTGGTGAGAGATATGAGCATTTTCTTCAGAAATTTGTGGTTCGGGGGAAGGTAGTTAAGGTGTCATACTTTCAGGAATAGGGGCTTGGGGTGTTCTTAGAAAAGTTAGAGGCCCAGGGGTGGCTGGACTTATTCACAGATACTAAGAGAGGATGTTCGGTTAATGATCGTGACCTACGGTTTGATGCTAAGAAGTTAGGTGAGTTACTTGGGGTGTCCTCAGAAGGTTTTGATGAGTATGTGCGAGAGGACAAGAGTATCTTAGGTGAAGAACGGCTCTTGGGATTGACCCAGAAGCTAGCCCAAAAACCCCATCTGACTGTGTCCCGGTCTGTGAGAAAAGGGGAAATAATGTCATTGCATCAACTGTTGTTTTGGTTTGGGATTAAGAATATTGTTCCCCGAGGTTAGGGACGTAACCTGATGATCCCATGGACATGTGCTACACTGATTTGTTGGATAGGAGTGAGCAAATTAACTTACCTGCCATCATGATTAGCTATATTAGGAGAATTGCCAATACATCCAAGGATCATGACAAGGGGTATGGGTTCTTGCTGATGTCAGTCTTTGAGAAGTTGGGGATTCCCTTGCAGAAGAGAATAGGCTTTCAGGTTAGTGATGAGATTGGCAACAGTACGTTGATTGGATGTGGTTTCAAAGCGATAAAAGGCAGCAGTGTAACTTCAGAATAGGGGCTCCAAACACCACTTGGACCTGTTCCCAGTGAAGCCTCCACATCCAGCACTCCCACAATTGATACCCTGTCGTAGGACCAGATTGCATTGAAGGGGGAGATAGCTGAAGTTGAGCAAGCGCTTATAGAGGAAAAGGCGCTTAGTGCAAAACGTCACGAGGATCTGCTGAGTGGCCTTCTTGCCCTCACGGCCAAATTCCCTCCCCCACCTTCCTCTACCTAAACCTGTTCCTTTCCCTGTTTCGAACATTATTTTTCAAACACTTGCTTATGCATGAGACTACTCATGGTTTATGGCTGTTTTTGGATGGTTAATGCATTTATGCTATAACTTTGCTTGTTGCATGTGTTATTTGTTTGTGCGTGACTCGGATGGCCAATATCATTACTGTATCATATACTTGAGTGTATCGCTGCTACTTTCAGCATTATCGCTTTGGTGGTGATTGCATCCGTACTGGATTTCAACTTCCGGCCTCCTCACCCTTTTCGATGATGTCAAAAGGGGGAAGATGAGTATAACCTTATTTCAATTAGTTTGCCTATTTAAGTTGACCTATTAACTCTTGCTTTCTCTCTAATGTGAGGGTGGATAACTGTTTTGGCACTAATGTATTTTTGCCCTATCTCACTATTAATTATCCTTAATGACTTACGGTCATGTGGTTTGTCATCATCAAAAAGGGGGAAATTGTTGACCCAATTAATGTGTAAGGTTTTGATGATAACAATCCAAATGGGCCAGCCAATATGTTGTGCTTGAGTTGTGTGTTGAGACAGGATCTGAAAATACATGAAGCGGTTCAAATGAGCATGGAGCATCAAAGTCGATACATGCACAAGGAGCCCAGCTAATAACAAAAGTCAGAGAACATTACCTCAGTACAGTTTTGAGCACAGAGCATGGACCATTACATAGAACATCAAAATCATGTCCAAGGAGTTTAGCTGATAACAAGAGTCTTAGGCTTAGTATGCGTTTTATTTTTCAGATTCTTATTAGTATGCCAATTAGAAGGTCTTGACTTAGCGTTTGATTTAAAAGGTTTTTAAAGCACTTTAGAACACTATCTCAGAACAGGTCCAAGAGGCCAAGTCTGCAGTGTTCTGAGGCTGAGAATAAAAATTTGAATTTCGACGTTTTTCTTAAAAGGATTTTGGACTGACATTTTTCAGGAAACAATTGGAATTAATTCATGTCAGTCAAAATCTAAAACTATTTCTTCCCTTATTTAAGAGATAAAATATTTTCTAAATATTTAGTGAGAAGATCCAATCCTATCTCGCTTAAGAAAAAATATCTTTCCTAAATATTTGGTCTTATCTCCTAAGGAAAAAATATCCTCCAAATATTTGATCCTATCCTATAAGAAGGATTGGTAACTCTAGATTAGGAAATGGCTAAGAAAAGTGGAGATTGCTCTCATCCTTGCACGGCAAGCAAACTTATCCCACTATTTAAGTAGCCGATTCCCTCAACTTTTCTCAGGGTTTTTCACGATTTTCATGTGCTAAAATTACTTTTCTGAGTCTAAAATTTTCTGTGAGAAAAACCTTCAAAAAGAGTGCTTAATCGAGTCTTCATTATTGGTATAATAGGAGTTGTATTGTACCTTACACTCAGCTTATTTAGAAGCACTCAAGTAAGGTGTTCTTCATCTCTATTCCGTCATCGTGATAAGAGGTTGTCCAAGTCTTGGCAGACGTTGGACGTTTTGTCCGTAGGGGACGTGTGGACATTGTGTCCGTGAGTATTTGTCCAAGTCTTGGGAGACTTTGGATGTGTGTTTGTAACGACAGTCTTGGGTTGACTAAGTTATGCGCGTTACGGTTGTAAAGTGTTTGGCCCGTTTAGCGAAAGTGTTTGCTGAAATCCTACAGTGATAGGTCGTGGTTTTTACACCTTAGTTGGGCCAAAAGTGGTTTTCCACGTAAAAATATTGCGTATCCTTTACTGTTTCTGCAATATTATACTTGTGTCTGCTTTACTGCAAACATGCATTCGAAACAGTTCTGACGAGTGTTTTGAGAAAACCGAAAAAAACTGGTAGACACAATTCACCCCCTCTTGTGTCTTTGTGTGAGTAAATCTAACAAATGGTACTAGAGCAGAGTTCCCATATTTAGGTTAACACCTTGAGAGATCCTGAAAAGATGAATGCTACATAAGAAATTTTGGAGGGTCAATTTGTGACTCGAAAGTTCAAGAAATTGTTCAAGAAGGTTGAAGGCAATATCAAGAAAGGACGTACCAGGAAGCCATGGAACAGTGATCATGATCAGTTTTTAGGATGCTTCAGATGTGGAAAACCCGATTAGATTGTGGAGAATTGCCCCATACAAAATGAAGAACAGCAGTCAGAACAGTTCCGAAACCATGGCAAGAGGCCGCAACAGAGCAGCTCCTCAAAGCGTTTTGGTAAGGCAATGATGGTAGCCTGGGGTGAAACTTCAGAAGAGGAAGAGGACTCCCAAGAGGAAGAAGTTGTAGAAGCCCTTATAGCAAGAAGCGAGTATGAGTCGGACCTTGAATCAGTCGAAAGCTTGTCCTAACTCGAGGATACGATACGTGGTCTTAGCAAAGCTAAAGTTGTGAAATTATTATTTGCCATAATGAATGAGTATGAGTCAATAATTGCTGAAAATTGCATGCTTAATGATGTTTGTTCCGAATTGAAAAAAGATGTTAGAATGCTTGAACGGAACAAACTAGAACTTGAACATGTCAATGAAGTTCTCAAATGTGAAAAACTTAAGGTAGAAGAAGAGACTCTTGCCCTATGTAAAGATCTTGATGCGCTTAAAGACCTCATAAACACAAGAGAGAAAGAGTTTAACTCTGATCTTACAACGTTGAATAGTGAGTCTCTAGATCTGAAACTTAAGGTAGTGTCCTTAGTAAGTGAAAATAACCAACTACTTGAAAAGGCATATAAGGCCAAATCTGACCTCGTTCAGTACAGACGCTATAATAGTTCCTCAGAAGCATATGCTCATAAGATCGAATCTGACCTCGTTCAGAACAGGCACTAGAGCAGTTCATCAGAAGTGCTTAATTGGCTAAATACTCACCATAGTCGAAATAAAAGGGGACTAGGATTTGTGAATAGACCTGTTGCTAGACCAGTTAACAAAAAATATGTTGGACTTCAAGAAAATATAATCTATTTTCACTGTGAAAAAACTGGTCATTATCGCTATGCTTGTCCTTTGAGAAAAAGAGCCATAGAGAGAAACTCATTGTATGTTAAATAAGTATGGATTAGAAAAGGTGACTTAACCTCCATGTCAAAGAAAATGGGACCCAAGTGGATCTGGATTTCCAAGACAAACACTTAGTTGTTTTGTAGGCTAAAGTGAGAGGAGTTAATTAACTATAGTTCTTGGATAGTGGTTGCTCGAGGCACATGACGGGAGACAAATCAAACTTCCTCGCACTTACGGCCCTTGATGGAGGGAGAGTGGCATTTAAAAATGGCAAATCTAGGAAAATTGTCAGTATAGGTAAGATAGATAAATCACTCTCTCACTCTATTGATAATGTGTACTTGGTTGATGGGTTACAACATAATTTGCTAAGTGTGTCTCAATTGTGTAATAGAGGTAATCATATTGAATTCTCTTCAGATCAATGCTTGACCAATGTTAATGCTGATAGTGTTGTGTTGAGGGGGGAGCGACACAAAAATGTATATAAAGTGTGTGTTCTTTCACTTCCCCAAAATCATTTGACTTGTTTAAGTGCTCTTGATGATGATGTTATGCTTTGGCACAAGAGTCTAGGTCATGCAAACCTTTCTCTTTTGAATAAACTTGTTTCTAAGGACCTAATAGTCGGACTACCTTCCATCAAGCACAACGATGATAAGGTGTGCGACGCTTATGCCAGAGGAAAGTAAGTTAGAGCTTCTTTCGAGTCAAAAAACTATGTTGGTACTTCTCGACCTCTTGAACTACTACATGTTGATTTGTGTGGTCCTATGAGGATCACAAGTAGAGGAGGGAAGAGGTATGTATTGTTTGATGAGACTAACTCTGTGGTTGAGCATGATACACAGGAAGAAGAGTTTGAACTTGGTCTTATAAGAAAAGACCTCTCGCTCACTCAAAGCTCCATAGTTGACAAAGGTAAGGCTCCTGAAGGGGAACCAACTCCTGGAACTGAAAATTTGAAAAGTGGGCAGGGAGCAAACAAGTCAAGGGGAAGCGTTGCTGAACCTGAACAGAACCGGCCACTCAACCGAATTATTCCCGAATTGATATGGGAACAGGCACCAGAACAATTCCAGAACCTATTTCACTAAGTACCTACGAGAGAGTGGTATGTGTACCTGTGGATCCATTTATTCTATGACCCTGGAAGCACCAGAGCTCGCACCCCCTTGACCAAATCATGTCTAACATTAATACAGGGGTGTAAACCAGATCCAAACTTAGAAACTTATGTGCTTTCTATGCTTTTTTATCTAACATTGAGCCAAAGAATGTTTATGTAGCCCTTGTAAATTGTGACTGCATTACTGCTATGCAAGAAGAGCTTCATCAGTTCGAAAGGAGCAAGGTTTGGCACCTTGAACCAAGGCTTAAGGACAGATCGATAATTGGCACCAAGTGAGTGTTCAAGAACAAACAGGATGAGTTCGGAACAGTCACTCAGAACAAGGCCAGGTTGGTGGTTCAGGGTTACAACCAAGAAGAGGGGATCGATTATAAGGGAACATTTACACCTGTTGACCTCGGACTTAGGTTTTTGGTATCCTCAAGGGTGCAATTTTGATCTTATTGGGTATGCGGACGCTGATTTTGCTAGATTCCTGGTTGATAAAAAAAGCATCTCAGGTATGGCTCATCTTCTTAGACCCTGTTTGGTCTCTTGGGTAACCAAGAAACAACACTCCATTGCTATGTCCACAGCAGAAGCCCAGTATGTAGCGGCTGCTTTTTATTGTGCTCAATTGTTATGGATAAGGTAACAACTCAAGGACTTTTCTGTTGATATGGGATGCATTCCTATATTTTGTAATAACACAAGTGCAGGTAACATTGCCAAAAATCCATGTCAACATAAAAGGACTAAGTACATTGACATACGTCATCATTTTTTGAGAGACAATATTAAAAAGGGCTTAATTTCGATGAATTTTTGTGCCATTGATAAACAAATTGCTGGCATCTGTACCAAGGCACTAAGTAGAGAGCAGTTTAAGAGGAATAGACTTGAATTGGATATGATTAAAAGAACTTGAGCATGCTTGTTTAACCCCAATGGTTGACTAGTTAACGATTTTTAGGCAAAATAAATCGTTACAATGGATGCATTCATTTTTTGTACTTTTACTGGCATATGTGTGGAATGTAACATGCTAATACTTGTTGAGGTTTAATGATATTGCCCTTAGTGTCTTGAGACACCAAACTTTTAACAGTAAGAACAAGTTCTAGGAGCAGGCCTGACCACTGTTTGTATCATGTGCTGACCAGGTGGCGTTATTAAAAGATTGTTGGGAACCGTAATTTTCTTTTTATTACACCCAACCTATAATTTATACCATACCTAGTGTAATGATGTGCTACATGCAAACCATTCTCTCTCAATAACCCATCCATCCATCCCTCTCTCTCTACACAAGAACCTGATTTCCCTCTCTTTCCTTAAACCCCTTCAAAACCCTTACTCCAAATCACTTCAAATCCTCAAATCCTCACAATGGTAAGAACTCGTGGTGGTCAAGCATCCTCTGAGCGCAAGACTTCTTATCCAAGATCACTACAAGACTAACTATCAAGAAAAAGGGGTGGAGTTGGGATGAGTTTTGGGGGAACATCACCGGCACCTTTATCGCCACAAACGATGTCGATTGGTATGAAAAAACCTCCCTCACCTTCTTTTTCAATTACTCCCTCTATTTTTGGGTTCTCGAAGAGTTTGGACTTAAGATCAGTAGACTTAAACCCCGATACGGTACATTTGGTACACCCAATTACGAGTTGGGAGATTGTGGTATATGAGCCAGTTGTGGTCGAGTCTAGATTAAGAGGGAATGAGGCCGAATCAGTTGGGGAGTCAAAGGATTATGATGTTGAGCATGTTGATAATGAATTTGTTATTTAAGATGCTGAGGATAGTGATGAGAATGAAATAATTTTGCGGTTCAAGCGAACTGTTCTAACCAAGCCCCAAACCGCAACCAAACCGACCTTTAAACGCAAAGCAAAGACCACCACTTTACCCAATGTACCTCTTAGTGCGTCCTTATCATGGCTCGAACTAGAAGTTTGGGTCCTCCCACTGTGCTGCCCCTGCCAGAAGACAGAATTGAACGCCCTATCAATAAGAACAAATCGGCCCATAAATCCTCCAAAACACCCACCAAAACACCCCTCAAACCAGTTCCATCCAAGAAACCTACTCAAAAATGGGCTGCCCCAGAATAAATATTAGAACTGGCTGAAGAATCTGATGAACCAAAGAAAAGGACAGTTGGGAAGAACATGATACTTGGTGAGAGATATGAGCATTTCCTTCAGAAATCTATGGTTCGGGGGAAGGTAGTTAAGGTGTCATACTTTCAGGAATAGGGGCTTGGGGTGTTCTTAGAAAAGTTAGAGGCCCAGCGGTGGCTGGACTTGTTCATGGATACTAAGAGAGGATGTTCGGTTAATGATCGTGACCTGCGGTTTGATGCTAAGAAGTTAGGTGAGTTACTTGGGGTGTCCTCATAAGGTTTTGATGAATATGTGCGAGAGGACAAGAGTATCTTAGGTGAAGAACGGCTCTTGGAATTGACCCAGAAGCTAGCCCAAAAACCCCATCTGACTGTGTCCCGGTCTGTGAGAAAGGGGGAAATGATGTCATTGTATCAACTGTTGTTTTGGTTTGTGATTAAGAATATTGTTCCCCAAGGTTAGGGATATAACCTGATGATCCCATGGACATGTGCTACACTGATTTGTTGGATAGGGGTGAGCAAATTAACTTGCCTCCAATCATGATTAGCCATACTGGGAGAATTGCCAATACATCCAAGGATCATGACAAGGGGTATGGGTTCTTGCTGATGTCAGTCTTTGAGAAGCTGGGGATTCCTTTGCATAAGAGAATAGGCTTTCAGGTCAGTGATGAGATTGGCAACAGTACGTTGATTGGGTGTGGTTTCAAAGTGACAAAAGGCAGCAGTGTAACTTCAGAACAGGGGCTCCAAACACCACTTGGACCTGTTCTTAGTGAAGCATCCACATCCAGCACTCCCACAATTGATACACTGTTACAGGACCAGATTATATTGAAGGGGGAGATAGCTGAAGTTGAGCAAGCGCTTACAGAGGAAAAGCTGCTTAGTGCAAAACGTCACGAGGATCTACTAAGTAACCTTCTTGCCCTCGCGGCCAAATTCCCTCCTCCACCTTCCTCTACCTAAACCTGTTCCTTTCCCTGTTTCGAAAACTATTTTTCAAACACTTGCTTATGCATGTGACTACTCATGGTTTATGGCTGTTTTTGGATGGTTAATGCATTTATGCTATAACTTTGCTTGTTGCATGTGTTATTTGTTTGTGTGTGACTCGGATGGCCAATATCATTACTGTATCATATACTTGAGTGTATCGCTGTTACTTTCCGCATTATCACTTTGGTGGTGATTGCATCCGCACTGGATTTCAACTTCCGGCCTCCTCACCCTTTTCGATGATGCCAAAAGGGGGAAGATGAGTATAACCTTATTTCAATTAGTTTGCCTATTTAAGTTAACCTATTAACTCTTGCTTTCTCTCTAGTGTGAGGGCGGATAACTGTTTTGGCACTAATGTATTTTTGCCCTATCTCACTATTAGTTGTCCTTGATGACTTACAGTCATGTGGTTTGTCATCATCAAAAAGGGGGAAATTGTTGACCCAATTAATGTGTAAGGTTTTGATGATAACAATCCAAATGGGCCAGCTAATTTGTTGTGCTTGAGTTGTGTATTGAGACAGGATCTGAAAATACTTGAAGCAGTTCAAATGAGCGTGGAGCATCAAAGTCGATACATGCACAAGGAGCCCAGCTGATCACAAAAGTCAGAGAACATTACCTCAGAACAGTTCTGAGCACAGAGCATGGAGCATTACATAGAACATCAAAATCATATCCAAGGAGTTCAGCTGATAACAAGAGTCTTAGGCTTAGTATGTGTTTTATTTTTTAGATTCTTGTTAATATGCCAATTAGAAGGTCTTGACTTAGTGTTTGCTTTAAAAGGTTTTTTAAGCACTTCAGAACACTGTCTCAAAACAGGTCTAAGAAGCCAAGTCTGTAGTGTTCTGAGGCTGAGAATAAAAATTTGAATTTCAACGTTTTTCTTAAAAGGATTTTGGACTGACATTTTTCAGGAAACAATTGGAATTAATTCATGTCAGTCAAAATCTAAAACTATTTCTTCCCTTGTTTAAGAGACAAAATATTTTCCAAGTATTTGGTGAGAAGATTTAATCCTATCTCGCTTAAGAAAAAATATCTTTCCTAAATATTTGATCTTATCTCCTAAGGAAAAAATATCGTCCAAATATTTGATCCTATCCTATAAGAAAGATTGGTAACTCTCAGATTAGGAAATGACTAAGAAAAGTAGAGATTGCACTCATCCTTGCATGGCAAGCAAACTTATCCCACTATTTAAGCAGCCGATTCCCTCAACTTTTCTCAGGGTTTTTCATGATTTTCAAGCGCTAAAATTGCTTTTCTGAGTCTGAATTTTTCTGTGAGAAAAACTTCAAAAAGAGTGCTTAATCAAGTCTTCATTATTGGCATAATAGGAGTTGTATTGTACCTTACACTCAGCTTATGTAAAAGCACTCAAGTAAGGTGTTCTTTATCTCTATTCCGTCATCGTGATAACAGGTTGTCCAAGTCTTGGCAGACGTTGGATGTTGTGTCCGTGGGGGACGTGTGGACATTGTGTCTGTGAGTATTTGTCCAAGTCTTAGGAGACTTTGGATGTGTGTTTGTAACGACAGTCTTAGGTTGACTAAGTTATGTGCGTTACAATTGTAACGTGTTCGGCACGTTTAGTGAAAGTGTTGCTGAAATCCTACAGTGGTAGGTCGTGGTTTTTACACCTCAGTTGGGACAGAGGTGGTTTTCCACGTAAAAATATTGTGTCTCCTTTACTATTTTTGCACTTATACTTGCTTCTGCTTTACACAAATACAAGTTCCAAACAGTTCTGACGAGTGTTTTGAGAAAACTGAAAAAAACTGGTGGACACTATTCACCCCCTCTTGTGTCCTTGTGTGAGTAAATCTAACAAATATATATATGTATATGTATATATATATATATATATATAGATATATATATATATATAAATATATATATATATATAGTATATGAATATATGTATATATGTATGTAGTATATATATATATATATATATATAGTATATATATATATATATATATATATATATATATATATATGTATATGTGTATAAATTTATATATTTATATGTGTGTGTGTGCATATATATATATATATATATATATATATATATATATATATATAGATATATATATATATATATATATATATATATATATCTATATATTATATATATATATATATATATATATGTATTTATATATGCTTGTATGTATGATGATGCGTGTGTGTGTATGTATATATGTTTATGTGTGTGTGTGTGTGTATATAATATATATATATATATATATGTATATATATATATATATATATATATATATATATATATATATATATATGATATATATATATATATATATATATATATAATATATATATATATATATATATATATATATATATATATATATATATATATATATATGTATAAAATAAAACTTCCTCCTTGTTCCTTGAAATCCTTGGCAGCAGGGCTGGAGGGTGCAAGCGTGGATGGCTGAGAACGGTGCATTTAACTACCTCACTGGCGTCGGATCAATTTTCAGGTCAATCCTCCGCTGATGCTCATCCTAAAGTGGAATCTCCTGTTTCAGCATCTATCCCAGGCAGTATTTAAGCGGTGCCGCCACAACCCGAGCCCGAGATTTCGGTAAATTTTCTCAGCTCATATGCTTCACTGATAGACCCTAATGAGGGAACTGAGTTGAGATACATCCCTACCATGGTTGTTAATGGGATCAAATGTGCAAGGATTACGAAATTGGATGTGAAATCTGAAATTAGCTATTGGCAGAACGCTATTCTGTGTTCAGTTTTAGGAGCAAATCCTCCATTGGAGGTGATGAAGGGCTTCCTGAAATGCATCTGGTCTGGTTTTGAACTTGAGAAAATCCTCCTTGTTAAGAGAGGGGTGTTCTTGATTCGATTTATTCATGTGCAGGACAAAATTACAGTGGAGAGAAAGGGGGTATGTTATTTTGATAACAAGCCCCTAATTATCAAGAGCTGGAATCCGAAAATGGACCTCCAAATTGGAAAAATCTCTTTTTTGCCATTATGGGTTCAATTCCCAGATCTTGACATCAAGTATTGGGGGGTTGATAGTTTAAGCAAAATTCGAAGCATTCTCGGCATTCGCATTAAAATTGATAAATACTTAAAAGGAAAAATGGGGATCAAATATGCTTCGAATGCTTATTGAGATTCTAATGGAGGGACCATTTCCAGATTATGTTGAGTTTTTCAATGACAACGGGGTCCTTATCAGGCAAAATGTGCACTTTGAATGGGTGCCCATCAAATGCACCCACTGTGGTATGCTGGGGCATTCTGATGAAGTTTGTATGAAAAAGGGAGGGACTAGAAAGTAGTGAAGGAAAGTACAAAGAGCTAAAACTCAGCCCCCTCCTCCCTCTGCACAGCAAGAGACATAGATAGAGACACATGAATCAGGCAACACAGTCTAGATGCAAGCACAGCAACCCACATCTAAATTCATACTAGTGCCTAAGAGGTTATCTGCAAGGACAGAGCAACCCTGCAAGGATCATGCTCCATCTAGCAGCAATGCTTTTCAAGCTCTAAGTGAGACCATCCTACACGATATAGGATAAGTGCTTGACCAAAGGGAGGTTCCTCCCCATGGATAGCATTGCCTCTTGGAATATCCGGTGCCTCAATTGGCCCAATAAGCAAGAAGACGTGAAGATCTTCTTGCATATTAATAAAGTAGGGTTTATAGGACTTCTTGAAACCAAAATTAAGGAAGTGAATGTTGAAAAGATAGCAACAAATATGCTTAATGGCTAGTCTTGGGCCCATAATTTCTCCCTAACTAACGAAAAAATATTGATTGCATAGAAACCTAGCATATATTTAGTGACTGTATTGCACTTATTTGAGCAGCACATTCATTGCCATGCACTGCATCTTCATACCAACAAGCTTTCCACATCACTTAGGTGTATGGTATGAATCATAGTCATCAAACACAGAGGCTATGGGCTTATTTACACCAGATCTCTCAGCATATATCGAGGGCTTGGTGTGTCCTTAGTGATTTTAACTCCATCCTTTACAAGGAAGACCGGATTGGCTGTAATGATATTCAAGATTTTGCTGTTCAGGAACTCAGGGATTTCATGGAAGTGTGTGAGCTCTAGGAAATGCCCTGGACTGGAGCTTATTACACTTGGACAAACAAAACAATATGGAGCAAGATTGACAGGGTCTTTATCAATGACTGTTGGCACGATGTATTCTACTACACCATTGCCAAATATCTCTCCAGTGGCCTCTCCGATCATGCCCCAGTTATAATACAATTTCCTGACTCACCCAGGCCAAAACCTCAGTTTCAATTCTATGAAATGTGGATAAAATATAGGGAGTTTCATAAACTTATAGACTCAATAATACCTGACAGCTCCAACCATAAAATGCTGCAGCTTAACAAATTTCTATCCCAACTCCGGCCCTTGCTCATGCATCTTAACAGGCACAGTTACGCTGACCTGAAGCTCCAACAGGTGAAAGCCAGGGCAGAGCTGGACACCATTCAGTAAGAACTACAAAAACACCCAGGTAATCTGTCCTTATTATCACAAGAGAAGGTCTGTAGAGAGCATTACATTGAGATTCTCTTGTCCAGTGCTGACTTGATCAAGCAACAATGCAAGATAGATTGGCTAACACAAGGAGATGAATATACTCGTTTTTTCTTTGCCAAAGCCAAGCAAAGAAAGCTTGCTACATATATCTATACTATCAAAAATACAAGCAACACTTGGGTGGAAGGCTTTGATCAGGTTGGTCAGGTGCTGTTTAATTTCTAAAAGTAATTACTTAGCACATCTATAGGCCCCAGAAAGCCCATAGATCAGAATATTATAGCACTAAGCCCCTCTTATCTGTGGAATAGCAAGTATCTTTGTGCAAACCCTTCTCTGAGGCTGATATCAAAAGTGCAGTGTTCTCCATTCCCAACTTTAAATCCCCGGGGCCGGATGGTTATAATAGTGGCTTTTTTAAAGTCACATGGCTCAGGATAGGCTCTTTGGTATGTGATGCAGTACATGAATTCTTTGCCACTTGGCACATACCACATTATGTCAGTAACACTAAGCTTATTCTGCTTCCCAAGGTCAACACCCCCTAACAAGCCTTAGAATTCAGACCTATATCTTGTTGTAATGTGGTATACAAATGCATCTCAAAACTTCTTTGTCAAAGACTTAAGGAGGTTTTGCCTAGCCTTATCAACCAAAGCCAAGGGCCTTTGTCAAGGGTAGAGAGCTACTCTATAATGTCCTTATCTATCAAGACCCAGTTAAGGGATATCAACGGAAAGGCATCTCACCTAGATGCATCATGAAAATAGATCTGCAAAAAGCCTTTGACTCCATTCATCGGGAGTTCTTGGAGGAGCTACTCAAAGCATTGAAGTTCCCACAAATCTTCATTACATGGATCATGGTCTGTGTCACTACAGTAAGATTTTTCATACACCTTAACGGTCAGGTCCATATGGGGTTCATTGGGAGGAGAGGCCTCATACAGGGTGACCCACTCTCTCTCCTTATCTTTGTTTTGTCCATGGAGTATTTATCCAGACTAATGCAGATAGTCAGTGTGCATTCACAGTTCAGATTCCACCCAGGGTGCAACAAACTAAGGCCTACTTATCTCATGTTCCCAGATGACCTGCTTATGCTTTGTAAGGCTGACCCCTTCACCGTTCACCAAATCATGAAGGCTTTGAAAATCTTCTCAGACTGTGCATGCTTACAACCAAACCTACAAAAGTCACAACTTGTTCTTGGAGGTTATTCCTCTTCTCTGTAAACCCAGTGCTTGCAGGCTACAGACCTACCTTAAAGTCTTTTTCCCCTAAAATATCTACGGGTTCCCATCACTGCTAATAGACTCACAAAGCTGGAATAAGAGACCTAGTTGACAAGATCGTAGCCAAAGTTCATACTTGGGCTTTAAAAAACATTTCATATGCAGGTCCATCTCAACTAATCAATAGTGTCCTTTTTGGCAGGGCCTCAATCTTCTTACTTCCCTATGAGGTGGTTGAGAAACTATCACAAGTATGTAGAAACTTTTTTATGGGGGGCACTGAAGTTTACTCTAGGATGCCTTATGTTACCTGGAAGCAAGTATGTCAAAGCAAAAAGTATGGAGGACTGGGGCTTAAGGACTTTTCAGCTTGGAACAAGGCAACTATAGCCAAGTTAGTTTGGGCAATAGCTATAAAAAAGGATGTATTATGGGTTAAATGGGTCCACGACAGTTATTTACAGGGGAAAAATTGGAAAGATTACAAGCCAGGCCCAGATAGCAGCTGGACATGGAAGAAAATTTGTTACATTAAGGAACTATTCAAGCAGGGAAGCACTTCACCATAGAGTTGGGACTGGTAAGGCAACAATACATACACTGTTAGTAGTGGGTATAGTTGGCAACAGAGCTGCAACAAAGTAGACTGGGACAAGATTATTTAGGCAAGGACAGTTCCTCCAAGACATTCATTTCCTGCCTGGGTGTTCATTCAAAAAAAGCTACCACCCAAAACGAGACTGCAAAGATTCACCCCTATATTAGCGCTCAATGTGTTTTATGCCAATCAGCTGCAGAGGACATACCACACTTATTCTATAACTGTCCTTATACCCAGACAGTGTGGAGGGATTTGAGAGCGTGGTGGTCTATTCCAGCAGCAGCTTCTTCAACAGAACTTATAGCAAGCCTACTCAAGACCAAAGATACCAGACCCCGAAGAAGGATCACAGTAGCCATATTTGCAGCAGCCATATATCATCCTTGGAGGGTCAGAAATTGCGCATATTTCTAGAAACAGTTTATCACACCTCCACATACAGTGAAACAGATCAAACATCAAGTTAGGAATAGGATTCTTTTCCTGAACAAAATTTCTTGTGCATATCACGCTTGCATAGATACCTTACTTACATGAGCAGTTTTTGGAGGCTATCATCTGTATCCAGATTATGATGCTCATAGGGGCGCAATTATCAATTTTGGTGGTAACAATTATCTCTCTTTACCTATATATATATATTATATATATATATATATTA